>JANPWX010000204.1:1474167-1539072 GCA_024734555.1 Trochalopteron elliotii
ACGGTGGGCTCGCGCGGCTCGGGCGGTGCCCGCGCTGAGGGAAAAGGGATGTGTCCGGCGGCCGCCGCCCCGGCAGGTGCCCTGCAGGGAATACTGCTGCTTCACAGCTGGGGGTCCCCTTCCCCGACCCCCTGCCCAAGTCCCGCCGCCTTGTGGCTGGCTGACCCTGGCTGGACGCCAGGTGCCCTCTAAAGCCGCCCTGGCACTGCCCTCCCAGCTGGGCAGGGGAAGGGAAATGTAACGAGAGGCTGTGGCTCGAGATCAGCACAGGACGAGATGACTCACCAATTGCCTTCCGGGGCAAAAGAATCTTGACCTGCAGAAATTAATTTAATGCCAGTCAAATCAGAGCAGGATCATGACAATCCCAAATCTAAAAACACCATCGTTGCCTTCCCGTCTTTCCAGGCTGATTTTTGGCTTCCCACTCCTGTTTTTTGGGGCGCAGTCCTTCAGGAACAGCTTGCTCCAGCGAGTGCCCCCTCAGGGTCACAAGTCCTGCCAGCAAACCTGCTCTGCTGCGGGCTCCTCTCTCCATGGGTGCACAGATCCTGCCAGGAGCCTGTTCCAGCACAGGCTTCCCACGGGGTCACAGCCTCCTTTGGGCACCCACCTGCCCTGACAGGGGGTCCTGACAGGGGCTGTGGGTGGATCTCTGCTCCCCCATGGACCTCCCTGGGCTGCCGGGGCACAGCTGCCTCATCATGGTCTGCACCAGGGGCTGCAGGGGAATCTCTGCTCCGGTGTCTGGAGCACCTGCTCCTCCTTCTTCATTGGTCTTGGGGTCTGCAGAGTTGTTGGTCTCACTCTCATTTCACTCTTCAACTGAAATTGTTGTGCAGATTTTTTTCTCTTTGTTAAATCTGTTGATCCACAGGCACTACCCTTGACACTGACAGGCCGATCCTTGGCCAGCAGTGGGTCCATCTTGGAGCTGTCTGGCATTGGCTCTATCAGATGCATGGGAGCCTTCTGGGAGCTTCTCTCTGTAGCCCCCTTCCCAAGCTCCCTCCAAAACCTTGCCACACAAACCAAGTACACCAGAGATGAAAGGTCTGGAAGTAATGTGAGCTCAGTGTGTGTATTCCCTGGAGCTTTCTGACCAGAAAAAGTCCCTTCCTTGGGATTCATTGTTCAAATGGCTAGTGGCAGTGCTGGGGGAGATGAACTTGCACAGCTCTGTCATGCTTGGTTAATGGGAAGGCAGATTGCAGTTGCCCTTGTTCCCCCCAATGAGGCCAGACAGTGGATGCAACAGGAGGCATGAACAGTTGCTGGCCTTTTCAGGAACATATTCTGCACCTCAGGGAAACTGCAGCTCATTTTTTGCCTGAAAATTTAGGTAGCTTGACAGTCAGGCATGTGCCTCATGCTGCTATGCATTGCCTGGCCATGCATGGGTGGCTGCGGAGGTTTGGCTGCTTTGGTGGTCACCCATAGGTGGAGATGGACCTGGGCAAGACCCAGATGTAACTGCAGGGGATCAGACTGTGCCAAAGCCGAGCTGCTCCTGTGGATGAGGTGCAGGGAGGAAACCTGTGGCACCTGCTGTTGTCAATTGAGAAGCCGGCTCTATTAATATTTTGATAAACCAGGATGGGAAACAATAACCCCCACATATTTAGGCTGGAATGATATTTAGATGGGTGAGAGGAGCTGTGTCCAGGTACTCATTGCGCCTAAATGAAAAACTAAATGTTTCAAGGTGCAAACTGTCAAACCAAGGGCTTGTTAGAACTAAAGCTACTGTTTGGCTGCTCCTTTTGGTTTTTAAACCCATGGAAATCACAAGCATCAGAAAACATAAGAGATGAAAACTCTAAAAATACTAAATTCTAAGTGTAATCAGGAATACCAAAATAAATGCATTTGGTTAAATCACTTCTTATTTTCTAAAAGTCTAGAAAAGCCTACCCAAAATTAGCACAGGTTTTAATAAATGTGATGTGTTTGCATCCAAGGACAAGCATTTACATGGTAACCAGTGTTCTATTTAGATACTTCTGTGTGAGGCTGAGTCAAAGAATAGAGGTTAGGGAAAACGAAATGTCTCTTACTGGCAGTGTGTGCTCAGCAACAATAGCATTAATCATTTACTGAACCAGACCTTGATCCTGTGGAAGTTATTGAGGCCAAATTCCTGTCGATTTCTGTTAGAATCTGACCTAAAAAAAGGAAGCAGGCTTGTGCTCTTAAGGGATCTAAAGAGTTCAGGCAAAGCTACTCTGACTGTGTGCAGCTTTGTAAGAAAGGCAACACCTTGGGAAGACTGTACTTAGTGAAAAAGAAGTCTGTGGCTGTGTATGGATAGGCTTGAGTTTCACTGCAGCTGCAAACAGACTGAGAAAATGTGCTTGTGAATGAAAGATTTTATTTTACACTCCATGAGTTATGGAGCAAGCATGGCAATCAAAGGCATATCAGACAGTGCCAAAGATAGTAACCAAAGAATTAAATGCATTGCAGCTTACTAGACTAAGGGAATAAGGAGCATGAGTGGGTATATAGTTGAATAGATTGCAGTAAGGGGATCAGTTCTAGTAATGTACCTTCTAAAATGTTCCCTACATGGTTATCAATCCTTATTATCAGCTCCTGTTTCAGTCAGAGCAGGTATTATTTGAGTATCTTTTTTTTGTGTTTCTGTTTTTGGCATGGACACAACGTATCCATTCCACAGATGGCTTTCTTTCTACCTATTACTTTGTACCTGTCTGTTAAAATTGAAGCCACCTCTATTGTACCTTTTCTACATCTACTTCCTTCACATTTCTGTTGTGTTCTGCTATGTTTCTCCTTGTGTATTTTTATCGTTGTCTACAGTGTCATCACTGTGAAATTTACGTCTTTTGCGGCCACTAAATTAGTAATTAATGCAGTGGTTTGAAAAGTAATGATTCACCAGATTAATTCTTAAAAAACACCACTTCCTCTGCTAAGTGTCTACAGTCCCACCATTAATATTTTGCTGATGTTGTGATGGTGGAGAACTATTAATCCATATGTGAGTGTTTCTATTTATAAAGCATTTTTTCTGCTTCTTCAAATCTATATGGTACTATACAAACCTTTGCAGATGTGCCAATGTCTTATATTCCTCAAGAGCTCAATCCTTGCTGTTCAATCCTTGCTGTGATGAGAGGGGAGAAAAGCAGTTTCCTTCTGCTGTGGTTTTGAGTCAGTTTATATCAAAGCAGTTTGGGAAGTTGTGGAGAACCTCAAAACTGCTGCAAGTTAACACTATTGGCGATGGAGTGGGTGATGTGTGGTATCATGCCAATTCCACATTCCTGCACCTTCAGCAAACCCTCTGTAAAGATAGAGAAGGTGTAAAGTTGGCAGTGCACTGCACTTGTTTCTTCCTTGTAGGAAGCCAGAGAGGGGCTGAGAATTGAGCTACAACATGTAAATGTACTAATGACAAATCTTGATTTTGCTTGAGTGGCAAAATTTATGAACCCCCTGCTGCTTATCACTCCCCCCCACATTCCTTTATGAACCCCCTGCTGCTTATCACTCCCTGCATTCCTTTTCCTCTAAGCTATCCTAAAGCAGGACATCCCCATGTTGCAGTGCCATTTTCATTGAAGTAATAAATGTTGTACAGTCATGAAAGGCTAAGATACACAAATTTTCCAGGATTATTTCTTCTTAGAAATGATATTTATAGTTTTTACAGTCCAAGACACAAGCTTATCCCTTGTGCTACAAGTGCTTTAAGATGGTGTCAGTGAAACAAAATGACATTCACTTGAACTCTCTTGAAATGCAATTGCAGTTGTGTCAATGATGTATGAAATGTAAGCTGATTGATGGAAGTCCAAAGCCCCTTTGGGTTTGCAAGTGTTTTTTCATTTTGACTATCTAGAAACTGCTGGGGTTTATGCCTGTTTCAGCAATCTGCATTTGCAGTCCTGCTGCATTGTAGCTAAACTGATTCCCAGTTGCTATTTGTAGATTTGGAACAAAGTATCAGTTAAAGGACGAATTGGTGTATGGAAATGCAACTACTGTACCTCATGGAATATCTGTATTTTGCTTACATAATCGAGATACTTAGTAACTTCTGCCAAAAATGCTGTTATTTAACAGCTTTGGAAGGATTGTGCTGGTTAGTCATGAGAACTTTTTGCTTTAAAAACAGGAAGCTAAATGATGCTGAGGAGGAGGAGTGGGAGAAGAGGAGCTCAGGGTGAATTATTTTTCTCAGTTCTCTCAATCTGTTACTTTTGCTGTATCTGTACCCGTTCTGTCTGTGAACTCCCAAGGAGAGATCCTGATTCTTTTGTTTTCATTTAGTGGCATTAAAAAATTCCACACAGCATACAAAACAAATTTATTTTATTGCCCCAGTTGGCAGGCAAGGTAACATTTTCTTCTGCCAATAAGTAAACATTGACTTTTTCCATTATCCCAGCTGTCAAAATCATATCACAGTATGTGTTGCAGTGGAATTGAAGTCATCCATATGGTGATGCAGACAAGCAGAAAAATCCCACCACAAAACAGTTATTGCATTACAATACAGTGTGTTTAAATCTTTTAGTTTTCCAGGCACAGAGTTTGCAGGATTAAAGCCTTCTTTTCCCAAAAGCAAATCTTGTGACTTAGTCTCATCATCACTTGAATCTCTTTCTCTTTGACATCTTCCCCATCAACTAAGGGAGTAACTAAACTCAGAAAAAAAAATAGTATTTTGGGATCTTCAAAATCATGATGTTTACAAAATTTACAAGTTATATTTTGGTTTTATTTAAATTTCACTCCAAGTTTTACATCTGTAGGATTTAACAGGAACTTACAACTGCACGTAAAATCTGTAGCCATAAGGCAGGTTTTATTTTATCTTTATTGAAGCTGAAATTCCTACATAATCATACATCTTCAGAAATGAAATCTTGAAACTAGCTGGAGTCACAAGATTCTTGAGATATGGAAAAACAGTTAATCACAAGGAGGATGTAGTGCATGCATACTATATTTTATTTTAGTGAAAGGAAAGCAAACCATTAAAAAATGTTATCATCATCTTTCATTTTAAAAAATAGCGGAATGAGCAATTGCAATTTCCTTTTGTATCACTAGATGGTATATGGTAACTGTGGGGAAGCTAAGCTCTTTTTAAAAAAAAAATGATGGAGTATAGGTACTGCTGTCTCTCCTGATCCAGATGTTGCCCTGACCAGTCTCCTTGCTTTACAGAGGGAATGCCTGCAAAGCTGTTCCTGACACCCAAAACTGCTCCTTGTTGTACCAAACCCCTGGTTCTTTTGCAGGCCGTGGCAAAACTTACTGAGTGATTCTGTGCTCATGTTTTCTGGGAAACTGCACAGTACTTAGGCCTCAAACTCAGAATTACATTTTTGAAAAGGAGAACTCTGTATTAAAATGCTTGAAAACATCCACGCTTTATTGGAAAGTTAGCAAAGTCCTCAAATGTGGATCAGATCCTCTGAGCTACCTGCTGGTGAGTGCTCAGTAGGTGTAAAAGTCCATATGGAGACAGACCTAATGGAAGTTTAGGTTTGTAATTTTAGTTATAACATTGTAATTTCCACACAAGGACCTACTTTTACACTAGAGGGCATATTTTTATTTTCTCAAGTAATACTTTTGAATGCTACATTATCAGAATCAATACAGTATCTCCTATAGTAGTTATATATATATTAAAAATATGCTAGTATAAAATGTTTGCTAAAATTTTATAAAAGAACCAAGAACATTTTATGCTGTTCCATTTGGATTAACAGTTCAGCACTTTGAATGGAGCTATTTCCATGTAGTTGCTGTAGTAGTCCATGACACTGCAGTTTGAAAATTATCAGTTAAAAATTAAAACTTTCCTGGATGACTCTGTCCTCTGGGCTTTACTTGTGTGAAAAGGGTGTCATAAGCAAAATTTATAGACACAATTCCAAAGTTAAATCTTATTTCTCCTGTTCCATAGAACCCAAAAATTTCTTAGTGCTTTTTAGAAAAAAAGGTGTCCAGTTTTCAGAAAAAAAGGTGTCCAGCTACTTTGCTATTTGGTGGCTTGTGCTTTTTACATTCCCTTGGTCTCTTGTCTGCTTAGACTCTGTGGCTTTCTGGGTGAGAGGCCCATTATGATGGGCAGTATCCTCTGAAGCTTTCATAGCTGTTTCTCATGGTGTCACCAGATTCCTCAACAGCAGGAAATGCTGTGGAAGACTCAGAGTGCAGGGCTCCATTCTTCACAGCCTGACTCTTCTGGACCTTTGCTCCCCTTGGTCTTCTCCACAGTGTGTGGCAGGTTCCTCAGGACAGAAGGGAGTGAGGAACAGAGCTGTATTGTGTGGTGTGTAATCCCCCAGCACCACACCAAGGCAGCAAATGGGGAGAGAGTTTCTTTCTATGGCTTCACCAGGCTTTTCTCCATAAAGAACAAAAAGATGGAGTTGTTAATCTAAAATCTTGGAAGGAAAGTAATTTCAATCAATGCTTAAATAATTATTCTGGTGGCAGTTTTGACAACTGTCACCTCTAGGAGCCATACAGAGTGAGACAGATAATGCAAAGGTGATGTTGCAAATGGAAGAAACACTATCACTTGCTCTTGCATCTGTCTGACATAGTGTTCTGAGACAGTATGACAGCATTGCACAGAAATTTCTTAGTGGCATGAAACTATGTGATGACAGGAGTTCATTGAGGATTTGATGCATGCATTAATCAGTAATGCTGTACTGCCTGTAATGTCTTAGAGGTTAGCTAACAAATTCAGTAAGGGGAGGTAGCGTCCATAAGCTGATAAAGGGACATTCAGCATAGCTTGCAAAAGAAATAATAGTCAAAATTTAGTAATTCTGATTACCCACATGGCCTCCAGGCCGGTACTTACACACCTTACATTTAGCAAGTAGTTTCATTAGATCCATCAGGATAGACTGCCCAAGTGAATATCAGTGTGTGTTTAACTGCCTGCTGCCTGCAACCTGCCTGGGTTGGCCCAGGGCGCATGCGGAAAGCTTTATGCCTTCTCCTATAGAAGGGAATGGTTTGAAAACATGACAGTGCAATTAATCCCTCTGTAGATCTTCTCTGAGGGGCTGAGAGTGACAAATTTACATCCTGGTTTCATTTGCTGCCAGACTGGTTTAGAAATGGCATAAGCAAGTTGCCCTGATAGCACCATTTATCAGGAAGAGGTGCTCCAAGAGAAGATAAATGACTTGTAATCTCAAAAGAGAAGGGGTGCATTTTCTGCAGCCTAGAGTGCAAAGCCCTTTCCTTCTGTGTGCTTAATCCCTTAACTTCAGCCATTTCCTGCTTATTCAGTTAGCTCTAATAGCCCTAGTTGTTCTGATTGGGTTCATATCAGTTCTGTGGATTTCATAGGATGACAAAAATTAGCCGCAGCAATACTATATTCTCTCTGAACCCAAATGAAGACAGCAGGAAAAGGAAAATGGAAGGCGGGAAAGGAAAGTTCACAAAAGGATCCACAGTACCTTTGGGATCCCAAATTTGCCAGATCAGTGGTCATTTTAACTAGCTATGAAATGAACTGTAATACTGACCTGTTTCACAGGGATCTTATCAAGATTCATTAGATACAGTCCTTTGAAGATGGAAACTACAAAGTGGTAGTATACTGCTGACTCCAAAATCCTCTCTAGGTTCCCAGGTGTCCGTAGACGACTCTCTGGGTAAAGCAGTTGTTTTCAAACTGCAATTACATATCATTTGTTTTGCATACAATAAATTATTGTATCTATTATGTATGCTTGAGTTTATATCTGCTTGGCCTTTCTTTGATGCATTTTTTCTTCTCTTTTGTTGATAGGATCTAAAGATGAAATTAATTTCTTCAGTTTGTGGTGAGGCTACCCTGGGGATGACTCACCTGAGCCTTTGTGTGCACTGGTGCATAATTACTGATCTCACTGGAATTTAAAAGTGCTATTCCAGGGCTTCTTGTTGTATGAATTAGGTCTCTTGGTACAGCTGAAATGTTAGCTTGGAGTTTGTTTGTGGTTTAGGCCTCTTTTATAGGTCTGTGGTTTAGGTCTGAAAAGCTTCTGGTGTATTAATGCATCATTAGTTTTCAAGAGTATGTGTTCTGTTAAAGGGTTAAGGTAAATAGATCAAGCATTTTGTTATTTCATTTGAAGTCTTCACATGAGCTGCATTTCTAGAAGTGTTCCAATTAGGCAGAGCATTGAAAGCTGGGGAAAAAGCGATGGAGTAAGATGTTCTTGCTTCTTGGCTTCCAACAGTGCTGATAAAAGCTCATGAGGGGTTCCTATTAGGAACAGATGAGGAGTCTCAGTTCACCACTCTTCCTGGTTTTGGGTAGGATGTCACTTCAGGTTCAATTCTGCTGCTTGTTGTGCTGAGTAGCTCTAGAATTATTTTCACTGATTTCAGTTAAGTCATTCAGTTGTATGATGATCACTTCTTTCACTGTTGTTCCCTCTTCAGGGAATTTATGTTACGCTTTTTAAAATCCATGTAAAGGAAATGGCTACGCTATTTCCAGTAACTCTGAAACGAGCTCTGAAAAAATCTCACTTCTGCATTTCTCCATTTTGTGACACAACTGAGCACCACAGCCTTTAGGTGCACGTTGCCTAATGTCACAGGGACTCAATCACAGCCAGCAGGACTCAGTGCCATTCTGTGGAGTTAGCAAACTTTCAGCTACTCACATCAGCAATGAGTAATGTGTAGCTTTTAAAGTACAAAAGGATGTGATCTGCAAGATGAGTAGGTTGTATCTTCCAATTGTATAAATCCCTGGATTTATATGAGGGCTGAATTTATGGTATCTATTTACCTGTGGCCTCGAGGCTGCTCCTATTACTCATTTTGACCACAATGCAGGAACTATGTTATTCCACTGATCCTGGATTAAATTCACTGCCGTTGTAAAAGAATATAACTAACTCCTTGAGTTCCAGTGAAGTGACACTGGCTTACACCATCCACAGACTCATTTGGGTGATTTCATCAAAGATTCCAACACAGTTGGATAGTGAAACAAAGTTGAAGCAGAATATAATGGCTTAAAGAGTAAGCACTAAGGCTAGAAAAGGTGATGAGATATGTATGTATGTATGTATGAATGAATGAATGAATGAATGAATGAACTTAATTGTGATTCATATTAAAGACTCTGCAAAGCTAGAGATTTCAAAGATGAGGTTGTACATTTTACAGGAGGCATAATGTTTGGTTTGAGTGGAGATAATGAATGAATCTGTACTTCCATTTGAGTTTCCATGGTGTGAAAGATATCTGTGTGTTGTTAATGAATGTGTGCAGCCGTGTACACCCTCACATATACAGTTGATGGTACGTTTTGCTTTGTATTGTTTGGCAAATTTCTGTGATGCTTAAGCCCAGCAAAGTAGATATTCTGTGTAGGTTCAGGTGAATTAGTGCTGGTGGGTTTGGTTCAGCTTGATGTGATATCAACTAATTATGTTGATGGAGCAATTATTTGCACCATCTAGCTTACTACACCTCATTACTCCCACCTCACTTTCTAGTTTGCTGTAAAATAACAGCAGGAGGGATAAATTACAGAACTCTGCAGGAGAAGCAGAAGGCTTTGCAAGATTTGCAGAGGAATATTCAGGACCCAGGGTATCTGGAGAGGTGTGGTGGACACTAAGGGATTTCTGGGTATGTGCTGAAGCTGGATATTTCTGCTGAAAAGGTTAGCAGTGGTATGATTACTGATTCTATAGTTCTAGTCTCTGATATCAGGCTTCAGTGTTCAGTGAGATGCATAGTATCTATCATTTTTCTTCTTTGGTTAGCTGAAGACCTGCTGAGCTTCAGGAGCCCAGATTCTATGGCATTGTTTTTTCATTATCTCCAACAATGGGACAGAAAGCTCTTGTAACTAAAATAAGACTGGGAGAAAACCTACAGCTTTACACAGAATAAGAACTTATAAAGGAACATTCTTTGACTGATCACCCAGCTAAAATGCAGTAGCAGTCAAGATCTCTCAGGGAAAAATTAAAGTCTATATTGGAGAAGAAGTCTGTGGTGATGATAGACTGAAAAGGGCAAAGAAGGGAGGACTCATATTTTAAAATTATTTAAATTTGTTAACTTTGTTTAGAGTAGACAAATGGTCCAGTTATGACAGCTTAAGAGCTGATGCTCTTAGCTGAGTGCCTGTAACTGTCTTTGTATAAACTTTTAAACCAAAAGGAACAGGTCAAAACTAGGTCACACTGGGAGATTCAATATGAGTATTAAACATACTTCAGCCTCTTTATCTAAGTGTCTGTAGATGTGCCACCCATTTAAATTTGTGGAAATGTAGGTAGGCTTCAGGTGTCTATGTACATGTGTCTTGGGCCTCTTGAGATGCTGTAGAGTTTCTGAGACATCCACTGGAGACTGGTACATCTAACTCAGAGCCTTTGGGGTACCCATGTCTGCAGTGGTCTCTGAACTCCAGGCAGGCTGTCCCAGGGCATCTTGGATGGCAATCCATGAGATGTCCAAGGAAGCTGCACTGAGCTCCTGGGCAGTACAGTCAGAAGAGCCACTAGATCAACTCAGTTTGCCCCAAAGTGACTTAGAAGGCAGGTGACAGCCATGCATCTTTTTGGATATGACATAAGCTTTACAGGAGATGTACCCTTTCTGACATTCTGTTTGGAAGTCAGTGCATGCTTGACAAGGAATGTAAAATGGCCCTGGGCACCTCCCTTTGGACAACTGCATTACCCTCCAGCCTCCACTACTGTATTCACCAATTTAATGTTGACAAAAACAGAATTTAAGACACCTAATCTTTGCAGACACCTCCACTGAAACGGTGAAAATTGGGCATGGTAATCTCATTTTGAACCTTGTCCTTTGCCTCAGCCCTGAAACAGAGGGGTCATGCAGAGAGGCTGATTTGGCCAATGAGTTGTGCTCCGGCAGGTCACTGACTCCAGCACTGGAGACTGTTCTTTCTTGCTGGGGATTGCTCTTGCCTGTACCCAAGCACCCATGTGTTGGTAGAAGCCAAAGGTTTTAAGGGCAGCTGTAAGCAGAAGAGAGGCTGTTGCACTGGTCAAAGCTGCAAAGGCTTTTGTGTCCTGATGGCAACAGATGAAGAATTGGATCTCAAGAGCTTGCACTTGTGCTCTTTTTAAAATACGAGATATACATAGAAATTCCCACTGTGTGATGGCAGCAAAGAGACAACATATTCAAGGAGCAACAAAGTTTTCATCTTTCCACTGTCCATCTGTGAGTAGTAGGGTGGAGAACTGCATAATAGAATAATTAACATAATATTTTTTAACAATTGGAGTCTCACTGATAGTTGAGCATATTTAAATTAAGGTATGTCATTTCTCATGAGGCAGTGAAAGACAGTACTGTTGTCTGCCAGTATCCATAACTTTACAGGTAATTTGAGCTATGTATGAGCCATGCTCTTGTTTGATTAAATTTGTTTACCCAATAATTGAAGGCTTATTGTGGTATAATTGTAATTGTAGTATACTGTGTTATTTCTGAACAATGGAAAAGTAAAGGCGAAAGGGTATCCAGTGGAACAAACTACCTCCTGCATGCAAATAAATTGTCCAGTTGCTGTTATAAACAAGAAGCATTGTGTTCTGCCAGAGTTGCAACAAAGAAATCATGATATGTCTGGCCTGTGTGTTGAAGAACAATGATCTCTATTTCCAAAATTAAAACCATAATTAACCTATTATTATGAGTCCACAACACAAGAATGAAGAAAATGATAGTGTTAGGCCCCTCTGAGTCTCAGATCCCCAATTAGCAACCCCTGAATCAGTGGCTCAGATTTTTCCCATATGAAGATTGCTTCATCCCTGGCTCTCTGTTGGTTATGGAGGCATCACACCATGGTCTGAGTCACTGAAATGCTTCTCCCATTACCTACCTGCTATGCAGGACATTGCCAAGAAAGGCAAAGTTTCATAGGGATGTACCTCAAACACCTTGGGAAGGAACTTAGGCTCTGTTAGTTACTGGAAACCAGAAAATTATATAGGAGGCCTCTCACTGGTAAACAGTGGTCACAGAAATATTTTTTTTTAGCTAATAAAAATAGGCTGAAATAGCTTCTTATGCCCTTTTGTAGGGCTGCATTTCACTTTCCTTTGGGTGTTGCTGGGAGTCTTGGTCTTGATCATTCTGTCTTAATAAAATTGTGGAAAATAGAGTAAAAAAAGACAAAGGTGGCTTTTCAAGATTTCTACCACAAAAGAAGCTCTCTAAATTACAGCTGACAATATACTGACGTGTGTGTATGTAAGTATTTGTTCACATCTTTATTACTGTCAGATGTTAGGGCCAAGATCTTCATAAGCCTTACGTTTCATATGTGTTGTTAATGCATCATTGAATTTAAAATGAAAACATTTTCAGGTCATCTGGACACAGTGACAAATAGTAAAAGTCAGTAAAAGGTCTCTGTGTAGATCTTCAGTATTGCCTAAGCTTCTGTAGAAAATGAGTGAGAACATTGCAGCTAAAGAATTTGCTACATTATTTAAACTGGCTGACAGTGCAAAAGTGACTTCAAATTTTGAAATACAAAACTGCAGTGAGTCAGAAAAGAAAGAGAACAGTTTTAATGTGATTCACCCACTCACATCCTATCTCCAGGTTTAAGGCTGAAACCAACTGTGCAGTCTAGAATACCCTGCATGTGTAGGGTCAAAACAAAAGCCAGATGATTAGGATTTTTCTTTTCGTAATGAAAACTTTGAGAAAAAAACATGATCCAGAGCTAGAAATGAAGAAGTTCCAGTTAAAATATGTTTTACTGACCTAATATTATGGCCAAATTTTCTATCCCATCAGTGGTTCATGGAGCTTCATTCCTTCTCTACACTTCTGTTTTTATGCCTCCTGTAGTGCTTTTGGAGGGACTCCTTTAACCACTGCTTTCCTCAAAGGGACCCTTCCTTGTGCTCAGATCAGTTCAGCAGCCACATCACTTTCTGCCCTGCACACCCAAGTTTTGCAGGTGAGCAAATGTAACTCTGCTCAGCCACTGAGGCCAGTGTCAGAGATCTCAAAACTGGCTTTCTTTTAGTAGATGTTCCTTTGTTTCCTGGCCCTGTGATCCTCATTGCCTTAGCGTGCATAGTCTGAATTAGAACAGTTACACAGTAGGAACGCTGCTCTGCTTGGATGTCTGCTCCAAATTGGGACACTCATCTGTGAGCCCAGCTGTCTACTAGTCTAGTGAAATGTCATTGTCCTGGATCCTGGTATTTGGAGTACAAACACCTGTCCCACTGCATGTGTTTGTTTTACTTGCAGGTCACAGCATATGCAGGAAATAAATCACTTGCTTGAGTAGACAAAGACATTGATGCATACACCTGGAGATTCAGTCCAAGAATTCACTTTTTAATTCTGACTACATCAGGTAGCTCTTTGCTCTGCTTTCTGAGGATACCTTTATGTGATCCTCATTTTCAGGATACACTTGGAGTGGGAGGACTATTCTGATATCGGGAAGTCTGGTGACTGGCAGTTCAGGATCTGTCTGTTGAATGCCTGCTTTGTACACATTTAATTATTTTTTCTCTCCAGCTTAGGGTGAAACTGGCCATCAAGATGGAAATTCACCAGGACAGCTCACTAACAGTTTTCCAGCATGATAGCACAAGTTTTGTTCCTGTAAGAAAGATGATAACATTTATGTTTTGCATTTTTCTTCCAAATTAGGAGGCTCCAGTGTTTCTTTGAATCACTGGGAAACAAGAAAAGTAAATTTTATTTAGAAAAAGAGTAGGAAAGGTATTATTCTTTTCTAAAATAATGAATGAGGGAGCTAGGAATGCAAACACACACATCCTGAGAAAGGGTAAAATTAGATACTGGCTACAGATGGGATGGAAGAGATATGTTAGTTTTAGTGGTGGGAGCCTTGTGTTTTGTATTCTCTTTTGCTAAATGCCCTCAGTGAGTTATATTGTTTAGTTTATCCAGAAAGGGAGAAATTTGTACAGATAAATAATTGCTTATTTCTGTTTCCTTCAGCTGATTCCCATTTGTGGCCATACCCCTCTCATCCTTGGCAGTGCTACTGTATGGCTATTATCTGCTTCATAGGTAGGTAGGGAAATGTGGGAACATTTTCCTGAAGCTTATTTTTTTTAAGCTTTGATCATTCTCAGTGCTTTTACCTGAACAAGTTCTAGTTACACCCCTTCTTTCTTCAACTGTGGTACCTTAAGGGGACATTGTACTTCAGCTGATACTTCTAGCAATATGGAGTAGAAAAGAAGTGTGGTTTCATATATATTACAGGCTATATTTCTGCATGTGTGTCCCAGTATGATGTTTGCTTTCTTTGTGATATGACACTGTTTACATTCGGCTGTGAATTACCACTGCTGCCTGAGGGGCCTTTTCTTCTTACTCTCTGAATTTGTATGCTCCTGCCTTCATGTGGTGCTCTGCATTCTGCCCTTTGATTTTCATCTTGCTGCTTTACAGAACCCGACAAGGAACTTTCTCAGCCTTTGGCCACAGCCTTCTGAGAGATTTGTTCTTGTGCTTAGCTGAGGAAAGAGACTGTGGGAGCTTCAGCCCAGCTTCAGCAGAGCTTGTGCAAAGGAATATGTGTTTGTACAGACAGCTTTGTACATTATTGTAAGTCACTGTTACTGCTTGCACAAATCATGTGCAAAGACACCTTGACTACAGATCTATGTCATTGTATAAAAAAAAGTAAAGGTAAAAAAGTTTTAAAAAGTCTAAAAGCTGTTTAAAACAATACACAGTGCTCTCAATGCATCCTTTAAATAATCCTCTGAGCACTTTGCATCGCCCGTTGCCTTATAGCAAGCAGAGAATGTCCACTTTTCAAATTAATATCAAAATTCCTTTTGATACTGTCAGCTGTTCTTCAAAACATTGCAGTTATTGCTCTCCCACAGGGGAAGATGGCTGAATGATGAGGAGGATGTTTCTGCAGCTCCCCCTTGTAGCAATAAATAATACAATGCCTGGTGCGGCCACTGTGATTTTTTATGAAGTAACGTTTCAGTAAAACTGGTTACAAAACACACTAAGTATGATTTATAGGCCTGAAATTATGACTATCCAGCATTCCTGAGTGATAGATTATTTATTCTTGTAGTCAGAAGACAAAGCTTTCCATATTGAAAAATAGCTGATACCTCTTTAATTACAGCCTAGGTACAATGTGCACATTGTGCTTCTTAACCACCCGCTGACAGACACTAAAGTGCAGTGGACCTGCATTTCCTAATGTATGAAATTGCTCCTAGGATGCTGCAGGGCCCATGAGAAAATTGCAAAGAATTCTTACTTATCCCTGAGCAAGTCTGTCTCAGCTGAATAAAACTTCTAAGTCTTTCTAAAACCTTCATTCTTAATACCTTACATTGAGATGGCCCCCTAATGGTGCACCAGAATTTCAGCTTAAGGTGCCCAGCTGACTTTCAAATACTTACTTTTAATTATCATTCTTTTTTTTCCCTTGGGATTAATTTTGAAAATGTAAGTCTCTTGGTGCATGCGCTTAAGAAATTTTCTTGTGTTGACATTTCTCTTTTGTATAAAAAAGAAAACAAACCAAAACAAGAATTCAATATCTCAAGCAGGATTTCTGCTGCCATGAGAATACTTTGTTTTCTTTTTCTTTCCCTCTAAGCAGCAAGTACAATAGATTTCAGTAATGCATTTGGCACAGCAACTGTAAGGTTGTAGGAAACAGGCTGTGAAAAGAAACCACAGATGAGGGACGCTAATTACATTGTTTGATGCACTACTGGAGCTCAGATAATGCCAGCAAGGTAAAAGGATTCATAAGGAGTAAAATATGTGCTCTTGCTCAAGATTATCTGGGAAGCTATCACCAAAAGGTACTCCAAAGAGGATTTGTCAGGATGGAGAGTAGCAGGTGGCTCAGCCCTCGCTATTCATTAACTATAATGAATACTAGCTATAACTAAACAACTTAATTAACATTCGAGAAGACTGTTCATATGTTACAAATCCCATTAGGAAGGGAGCTGAGCATCCACAGTGAGGAGAATAATACAGAAATAGCACAACATATTCCAAAGCTATCGAAATGGGCCAAGGCTGTAGCCCATGAAGTCAGGCTCTACCCTTGGGATTCATCTCAAAGATGATGACAAGAGACTAAAATGTGTGAATGATCTCCCATAGGCTTTCAAGGTGTTTTAAAGTATAATTTTGGCTTATCTAATATCCTCCCTCTTTTAGAGGTGTTTGATCCAAAATGCAGTCTCTACCAGTCCTTCCATCCCTGACTCTAGTCACACACACAAGCACATGAGGCATCCAAACCACACAGTCTTGTTCTCAGCAGAACTGGGTTAGTTATCCTACATGAGGCATATCTATGGAACAGAAGGCAGGGGCTGGTGGGTAGAAAAGTGTTTTAGAAAGAAGTAACTAGCATCTGAAAAAAATAGAAGCTTATCACACTGTGAATGGTAAAAGTCACTCTTCAGTGGAACTGACACATTAGAAGAGCAGTAATACCTCAGGTGTTATTAGTGAACAGAGTGACAGCAGGACATAAGCCTCTGACATGGGAGACATTATCACCAAACATGACAGAATTGTGCTCTTCTAACACTCTTCAGCAATTGTTCAAGAAATCTCCTGGTTAAAAACAGATTGACACATTCTTGCTCATTATTTGGTCTCTGGCTTGCAAAACCAGATGCCTTTTTATGAGCTAGTTTAGGAATAACAGTGGGGGGAAAGGGCTGATAAAAGGATGACTATTAGTTTATTATTTTGGATATTGCTTTTCCAATAAGTAGCAGGAATACGCAGTTATCCATCAGTGTCTTGTGGACATAATTTACTCATTTTTAGTTCCCTTCTGTTGTCTGAAACTGCAAACCCTGTTTCCAGAGAACAGAATTATTAGAGTAGCTATAGGACAGATTCTGTTGTAATTTACTCACTGGAGGTTTATTTTATGAACAAAGCATCACTGTGAAAAATAACCTCCTTTACCATTTGGAATTGTGCTTTTGCTGTGAGATGTTTTTCAGTTTCTACCATTGTTCAAGTTTGACAGCAGACTAAACCAATACATCATTTCTTATGAAAAAGGAACACAGCCCTGAGCAGATTATGTTGATTTCCATAAGAAATATTATCCACATTTTCCTTTTCTGTGGAAGCTTCCTTTATGAACTGCTATGTATTTAAACAGTACATGGATGATATAGTAAGGATTGAATAATTTGTAAACCCAGATATTTTGTGTTATAGCCTAAAGTAGGAAGGGAACTGCCCTCCTGTGTTTCAGTCACAAAAATGACCTCAAAATAACAAAAGCAGTTCCTTAATATCATGCTCTGGGAAAACACCAGAGTTTTACTAGAGCAAGGTGTTAGTTACTGTACTGGCTCCCTCTGGACAATGTCTGTATGAACATCTGTAGAACTTTAATAACCTGTTTAGACACAGGTGTACTGGAGTAGACTATAAATGAGTAGAGATTACTTCATGCATAGATTAAATAATAGTGACAGCATGTTTTCCAGCTTCTTGCTTATCTGCACCCAGCCAGCATTCTGTTCCCTTGTCTGCATTAATTTGTCTCATCTCTAGCTTCCTTCTATATGCACATCAAGAACTAAATTAATTGAATCCCATTGGTTTCATTCTGGGATCATTTTTCCTAGTGCTTTATTCTCTTTATACAAGAAAATATGGTTGCTGTTACCATTTTAATTTTGTTCACATCATTCTTTTAAAGGATGACAACTTTATTCTCTCCTGTCCTTGCTATATTGCCTCATATTTTTTGTGGTACCTGCAGAATTTGTTCTGCTTCCACAGTAGTGACTACAAAAGAAGTTGTGCTGCCAATTTTATCCAAGAGAGACTCCTTACCCTACTCTCCTTTCCCCAGGCTGAGATTCCTTGATTACAGGTGAGTCTGCTAGTAAGACTGTTTGGTTTCACTTTATTTTGTGTGGACATCGTTAGCACTCTGAAACACTGCATAGAACACTATCAACAATATTTTGCACCTGAAAACACAGAAATTTATGTGTCAAACCAATCAATGGGTACTCTTGCTTTTTAAATGCAATTAGCATTCCAGATCTGAATGGGCAGGACTAAACCCATTAACAGTATCACAGCGAAGTTAGGAGAGGAAGATGTAAGGGGCAGATGCATTATTAAAATGGTGAACAAACATGCTGACTTAACTTCTCTTTAAGTTATGCCAAATTATTGCAAAATACTAGGAAAAATCCAACACTCCATTAACAAGAGGCCACATGAGAAAATTATTTGTGGATGTGTAACTATGGAATGTGCTTGCTTGTAAGAGTGCAAGGTCTTTAATGAGTAAGCTTTGTGCTAAATAACAGCAGTGAAAAAACAGATCCGAGCCTGAAAATGTGACCAAACCCTTGCTGATGGACTTAGGAAAGACTGAAGCTGTAGCTGATGCTTGCAGAATGTTACTTTGAAGAGTGGCTCCCATGATCAGCTATTATGTCATCCTATGCAGAGGTTTTTGTTTGAATTTGTGCAACTTCATGTGAACCATGCAAACTAAACCCAGTGCTGTCTCTGCAAATAACAATGCATAGCAATTAAGTACAAGTGTCATGGTAAATTCATGCTGCATCAGAAAGTTCAGCCTTCAATAAGTTTCAGAGCCTGAAACCACAGAAACAAAAAATAATTATAGTGACTCATGAGGGATATAGAGTAATTCTTCTAAATTAATAACAATATTCATGTGCTGCTTTCCCGTCAGCACATCAACCACAAGTACCCAGAGACTGTTGGTAGAGACACAAGACCTTCATTGTGGGGGATGATGGTGATGATGATGGTCCCATTCTGTTGATGGGTGCAGCAAAACCTGATATTTATTTAGTGCATTGCTCAGCCTGACAACTCTGCTGTGGTGGCTCAGAATAAAGCTGCTGGGACAAATTCAGTGAAGGGTTCAGCAGTTCAGCACTTAAACTCATTAACACTGGATTCCCTTATTCAGATCTTCAGGTGAGAGAATGAGCTACAGCTTGGTCAGATAGATCTGAAGCCTGGGACATAACAGTTGTTCTCTTTTTTCTGTCTCTTTGTTGCTGATGACAATTCCTTGTGCAGCTCAAGTGTCAGAAATAGGACTTCATTTGTGTTTATCTACTGGTCTTAACTGATATTTTAGTATTTTATTTCAGATATATTCTTTAATAATTAGCACACTATGAATTTGGCATATAATTAATGTCCATTCAATTTAGGTCCCATTTTAAAAACAACTGTTCATAATTCTCTGGGAATCATTTAAAATTGACTCTTAAGATTTTGAGATATTTTTTAACTGGGAAGCAATTGTCAGGGAAGAAGTTTCATACAGATTGAGTCACAGCTACTCCTACTACTTAATCAAATCTTCTCCAGTAAGGTCTTATGAGTTCTCACTAACTCTCACTATCATATTAGATCATTGACTCCTGATTTTACACATTTATTACTGGATGGGCAAAAGGTGTTATTGCAATACACTTGGCCTACAAAGGTTCATGTTCTCCTTCAGTTTTTTGGGAGTCTCAATTGGGTAGTTCACCTACCAGCAGGGTGGTCTACATTCTGTACCAAGACTTGAGAAAATTTTAGTTGGCCAAGTGACTTGGATATACTTTTTAGTGTTTCACCATGGCTATAGGCAAATTATTGAACATTTTTCTGTGTGGGAGGAAGCAACATGACAGCAACTTCCTTGTTCATTTCCAGGAAAGAGGCAGCATGTTTTTTTCAGGTACTAATGCTATAAATTATTACTGCTATGGGGCAAATTCTGTTAACATTTTTATTCCTTGCTGGAAGGCAACAGCATTCCAATTTCTGCTCTTGGTAAGACAGACTTCTCACTGCCTCTTGTGTAAGCAGGGAATTTGTAATAAAGGTTTTTGTGACAGTGTATGACAGAGCTGACATTTGTATCCTAAATTACCTTCTTTTCCTTTTTCCCTCAGTCTGTAATTCTTGAACTAGTTGATACTGCTTTTCCAGTCTTCTGTTTATCTTTGCCAGATAAATGGCATTCCTTTGACTCCTCCAAGTGTTGTAATAGAGAATAACTGAGATCAGGGATGTTCTGTGTATAGTGTCTAGTTTTGCATTTTTCTTTTTTTTTAATTCCTCTCTGAATACTCTTGTTCATTTTTACAGATTTTGTTTGTGCTTCTATCAAAAGACATTCTTCCATACCAAACCCCCTTGCCATTTAGCTCCTATATTTAATCAAGGCAGGGAAAATACACAATCCTACTGGTTAGTTTTAAGAGTTGCAGACAAATTGTCCCTGAGTGCAACTATTCATGTGGTCCAGCTGCTGACCTAGTTTGCTGAATCCAAGTAGGGAAGCTTCATCTGGCCAAAAACCTATCCTTGGAGGAAGTAAATTGAACAGTGAATTCTTTCCGAGAAGCTGAACATCCCTGTTTGCCCACCAACACTGCAGAGAGATGAATGACTGCAGCTGTAGGAGAGGGTTTGAAGCACTGTGCTCCCCTTTCCATTGTGATACAACACCTCTCAGCCCAGAACTGCTACTTGCACCTCATCTTTTGGTGCCAGATTCTGAGTGTGGCAGCATGAGATTTTCTTCTTTCCTCTCTTTACATCAGCATCACCCAGAGCCTCAATGCTGCACACAGGTTCTGCACCCTCCACTACCCTAAGACCAGTTCCTCCTCAGCTGCTGCTGCCAACAAGGTGGGAAGAGGTTGGTGGAGGGATTTGACTGCTTCTGCTTGGATCAGTATTGGGAGACTGAGACCAGACCACTCTGGAGGAGGGTGTAAACAAGTTATGCAGTGGAGCTGGGAGCTCAAATAGTTACCCCTGCTCCAGTCTCCCACTGCTAGGTGCTCTTCACAGGCATTCAGCACACCCTGCTTTACCCTCTCACCCATTCAGCCTCCATTTTGTGCGAGGAGTGTTACTTGTGTATGATGCTCATGTCTGTAAAATTCAGCCTTTCGGTCTTCTCATCAGCAAAAATATAATAAATGCATAAAATCAGGGACTTGTTACAGAAAGTTTTAATTAATTCTCATGAACGTAGGAGGCAAACTGTGGAAGCCATAAACACCATGTGGTTAGACTACTGCATCTACATGTATCATTAGAGACAAAGCTCTTACAAAGCAAACTGTAGGAGACCATCCTACATTGCTGTCTGGATGATTAGGAGATTCCTTAGAAAGTCACTGAGGCCTGTCACTCAGGTGTCCTCAGCCTGAGAGACAGGCTTCAGTGCTGGACAGGGTCTTTTTAAAGGTCAAACTCACTGTAAGAAACAGAAATAGTGAACAAGGAGGGGAATTGAGTCCTGCCAGCTGTTCTAGTCCACGCTCCACAATGGGTGGGCTGCTACCCCCGTGACAGCTGTCATTGGGCAAAACATGGCAACAGAACACACACCATGAGGTATGTTGGTTCCTCAACACGTTTCTGTAAAGGGTAAGTCCATTTCTGAGCAGCATCTCAGTGTGTAGCATAATCTGTGTTTCACTGATGGGCTGCTCTAGCCTTTAACATACCCAGAATGGTACCACAGGATTTGGTTTCTTCTCTGAGCAGTGGAGATTTTCACTTCTGCTCTGTCAGAGAGAAGAATCACAGTAGGAATTTAAGTAAAATTGGACAGAAATTTGTAATTTGTACACGTTTGCAAATTTATTTTCATGGATACTCTTTTGCTAGATGCATAGTGTGGGTGTAAGTTGTGTCCTCTTCTGTCTGTGAAGCTGTGAAATGATTCCCTTCCCCAGCTGAAAAAGTGACACCATCACTGTGAAAAACACATACTTACATGATCTATTTTTCTGGTTTTTATTAACTCAACGTTGTCTCCTACAAATACGATTTGTCATTCACCAGAAGATTTGAAATGTAGACTTAAGTTACACATAGGTATAAAAAGCATAAAACAGCACACGGTACCACTGTTCAGACCAGAAAACATTGTGCTGTCCACAGATAAGAGCGTTATTCAAGCTCAGCTCAGTTTCCTTCTGCCTCAGGGATTCAGTCTTCAAAGCTGTAGATGCTTCTGCTTCTTATCCCTCAGCAGCTGAAGCCCTGCTGGCTTTCTCCTGATGTTTCTCACCCATATCTGGAGCATGGACTGGGAAAACACAGGGCAATCCCATCGTGCTCCACCAGAGGTTGTAAAACCTTGGGCTCCTACTGGCTCTTCAGAAATGTTTTCCTCCTTCTCTTAATTATGTACAATATATGAAGGGATACAATTTTCGTCTTTGATTTAGACATATCTCTTGCCTCATACTTAAACAATAACTTGAAAAATATTTTACAAAGAAAAAGAACATTGTTCATCTGAATGTCATTCATTATTATATTGCTATATTTTATACCCTATTATTAATATATACAAAATTTCTTAATTGCCTTTTACAGATGCACGGAAGCATATAATATAACAGTTTTAAAGTATCCCATCTTTAGATTTTTTTTTTCCTTGGCTCATGTCAATCTCTTTAATAAACTATGGTTGCTTGGAGAATATAGGAAGTATTTGGAATGTTGTTTAAAGTTTAATAATAACTGGTAGCATTGTCCATTTGCGGCCTGAATGGTTGGAACACCTGTCAGGGCGATCTGGTAGAGATAGCAGCATCATAAGACTTAAACAATCATGGAGGGCCACTAATGTGCAGTGTCAACGGGCGCCAGGTCAGGTTCTTTGTTTGCGGCTTTCCTTTTCTTCGGCTGCGTTTTGTTGTTGTTTTCCCTCTGTTCTCGGTTTTGTCTTCGGGCTGCTCGCCCTTTGCTTTCCTGTCTTGTCTCCTTGCTGTCATCTTTGTTGGATTTTTTTCTTTTCTCCTCCCTATTTTTTTTCCCTGAAAAAAAATGATGGCATATTAGAAGATTTGCTCAGACTATTGCAATTTCTGAGTTTCACTTTGCCATAACCTGTGAAACCAGCCCTGGATTAGCACCTCCCATTAGGAGCTGGACACCAGTATTAGTATTTGGAAATGTCCAATCACCACACCCACATCCCTGGGGATTCTTGGTATTGCAACATCATCCCATGACAAAGTGTCTGCTCCAGCACAGGTGTGTGTGATGGTCTTCAGACTAAAATGTGCCTCAAATCAAACTCTAGACCATTGTTACAAAATTAGGTATTCAACTACTTTATTGCTTTAAATAAAGTAAGATGTTGAGGAATTTGTTGCTGCTACAGACCTCTCCAATAAAGCATCCTGTCCCCTTAGGAACATTAAAACTGTATATTGGCTGTGGAGATGATATAATAGAGTGCATTTACACTTGTCCTTGAGAAAGAAATTCTTTATGCTAAGTGTGGTGCAGCACTGGAACAGGCTGCCCACAGAAGCTGTGGATACCTCATCCTTGGAATTGTTCAAGGTCAGGCTGGATGGGGCTCTGAGCAATCTGATCTAGCGAAAGATATTGCTACCCATGGCAGAGATGATCTTCAAAGATCCCTTCCAACCAAAACATTTCTGTAATTCTATGGTTCTATTTTTTCTATTAGCTTTACAAATCTGCGCAGGAATGACATTGGCTTGAACTTGTAACAGATTAGATTTTTTGTCTGTATGGAACTACTGAGCTATTCAGCTGAAATTCACCTGTAGTTAGATGAATCCCAATGGTATCTTCAAAGACAACCTCCCTGGAGACTTTCCTGATAGAATGTCATACTGACCCATATGCCTTCTTACATGGAGAAATTTCTGGACAAGTCTTAAGAAACATCTGGCTAAACTCTCTTTTATGATATCCCAATAATGATACTAGTGAAAGTAATCTATCCTTCTTTGTTACAGAGAGAATACTTTTTGGTTTTAAATTTTAACAGAGATAATCCAGGCTTTCCTACACTGGTGTACGGGGAGTTACACAAACCTAGCAGTAACTCTTGCTGTTGAGGGTGCTAAATTTTTATAAATTTTTCCCATTCCTGCCTCAAAACCAAAGACAGTGTTTTTTGATGCCTCACCGAGCTCTGTGGGAGTATGTCACAAGGAGGGAGTAGGTGCAGGGGAAGTGGCTTTGTTCTGAGAACAGATAACCATCCAAGGAGGTGCAGGGTGCAGGTCAGATAAAGGGAGATTCAGAGGAGGTGAAGAGAATTGAGAAAGCAAGGAGCAAGATCAAGATGTGACAATATGCTGTATCTTCTTGTTGTATAGCTCTATGGGAATATTTTACAGTTTTTCCATTCTTTACTACCACTGCCTGGGATTGGAGAGCAAGGGAAGATTTAGATACCCACATTAAGTCAAGTAGGGACCAATATCTGCCTTTATCATATGTTGTTTCTGAAACAGTAAAAATTTAAATGTAAAATGACAACTTAAATTTTAGGGAACCAGTCAGAGATTACTTGAATATGCATGCACATACCTGCAGAATCCTTTTCTGTATTTGTAAATGCCATCTAAGATGTGCAGAGGTGAGCAGGGGAGAACTAATGTGGGAGGCTCAGAAAGAGCTACCACCACTGGGAGAACTGGGAGACCTCCATGCAGAAGTAAGGCTGCATCTTACCCAGCTGTAATGCTGCCTCTTACTAATGGATAAATGACAGTATGGGATTTCATTCCAGTGGTTTGTAAATACTGTTGGCCCAAGATGAAATGTTATTTGAATGGAAACTGTCCAGACATTCAGTGTTTGACATTACTCACTTGGTGATTAGCCAAAATCATTCAGCTGTGACTTCCCAGCCACAGTTCTTTAAGTATGTTGGAATGACATGTAATGGTTTCCCATTCAGTCGTGGGCCAGGATATATGTATTTATATGTGTGTAGATATACTAAGAATAAGATATCTTTGTCTAGCTAGAGACTTATCTGGGCATGGCTTTACTGTTTCTGTTTTAATCAGACTGGTATCTTTACAGATGACAAGGAAAACTGATCTCTGGAAAATACTTAAAACTGAGTCCTAATTCTCTTCTACTCTGAGGATAGCTTGTTTGGAGTCCTCTGTGCAGTTTTGTACATGATTTAATGTTATCACTTCCATTCTGCTGCCATTTGTGAAAAGATCTGCCCTCTAGACCTGCACTGTTATGGTAAAGCAATATAGCATAGAAGGGTCATCTTTGCTGGTTCTTCAGTTCCTTTCATTACTATTTTTAAAAATGGGAATTTTTATATAACAGTGTAATTTTATTCCTAGTCAGTCTGTGTTTCAGTTTAGACCCAACAGAAGATTCTACCAGCTGTTCTCTGCTAGCATTGGGATACAGCTGGAGCCCCATTCTTGTATATATCACCCTCCCTGTTCATATCCCTTCTCTCTTCTTCCCAGAGATTTATTCCTGAATATTTTTTCTTCTTTTTTCTACTTGATGAAACGCACTTCATAGCACCACATTGAACTGGGTACCAGCTATTGTGGAAATCCATTGAAAATTTGGGCAATTGGCTCTCTGTGAAATGAAAAGTGCAAAAATTACATGGGCCATTATCTTCACAAGTTCATCTCTGAATAAGAAATGGCCTTTCAGTACTTAAAGAGAGCTTATAAAAAAAGATGAAGAACGATTCTTCATATGGACAGAGTGATGGGACAAGGTGGAGAGGTTTTAAACTAAAAGAGAAGAGATTTAGATTAGATGTTAAGAGGAAATTCTTTATTGTGGTTGTGCCGATACACTGAAACAAGTCCAGTGAAGTTGTGAATGGCCCATCCCTGGAAGTGTTTGTGGCCAGTTTGGATGGGGCTTGGGGCAACCTGGTCTTGTGGAAGGTGTTCTGCCCACGGCAGGGGTGCTGGATGACATTTAAGGCCCCTTCCAACCCAAACCATTGCATATTTCTATGACCTACTTTGCCTTTGAAGAAGCTGACAAGGCAAGGCCATCATTAAAACTGGAACACAGCGAAGAATTAAACGATGCAATTACATGCCCTGGAGGAATATATTCTCCTGGAATTTCAATTTCATTTACGAAGAATGTTCTTGTTAGAAAGTTCTCCGGGGCTGAAGCCTGTAACACTTTGGGCATGTGTGGCTACGTCTCTGTCTCTCGGTGCCTGTCGCCGCCTGGTTCCCCGAGCTGTGCTGCAGTGCCGGTGCCGCCCGCGCGGGGGCGTCGCGGTTCCGCGCCTGGCGGGGCGCGGGGCGGGGGCGGCTCCCGCAGCCGCAGTTTCCCTTCCCGTCCCCTCCGGCCGCGTCCTAAAGCTCCCGCCCGTGCCCTTTCTGCCGCTGTACCGTCCGTCTTTGCTTTATTTTGCCTGCGGGTGAACTTTCCCGATGGGTCACGGAATTCTTACTATGATGCACTAACATTGCTAACATTTATTTCTTCTTATAGATTCAATACAACCGTTCAAAATTAAAAAAAAATCATAATAAAAAAGGATAAGTATTTTTAGACAGGAGATGAAACATTTTCCAATAGAGTGTTTTGCTTATGAAGAGAATATATTTATCAGAAAAGTATTAATGGGAATCTAACGCATCTCTGATATTATATATTACAACTATTATATTGCGAATATATAATACTTGCAATATATATTACAATAAAGTAATGAATTGGTGTTAAAGTAGTTTTTATGCTGGAAATAAAGCTTTGTACAGACAACTGTACAAAGAAGACAACTGGAAGAACTGATCTGCAGGCACTGTGAGTTTTCTGGTACACAGGTGATACCTTGCTGCTTCTAATAATAGCAAATTCCTATATTCATGAAAATCTAGAGACTTGCTATAATTTTGAGAAGTGCAGTAGTTCAAATTAAATGCAGACATTAAATTAGTTTGGATAATAATATAATTACTTGTCTAATCAGATACAAGGTGCTGAATCCTTTTTAATATATTTCATAGCCCCAGATCAAAGAAATTCCTATGTCTGTATTTATGCAATCCATCTCTGAATACATCTATTTAAGCTGGGGTATTTCAGAGAAGCTTTTGTATTATCTCATCAGATGAAGTACTTCCACTAGATCTATAGCTGTATTTTATGGATTAGCAGGAGGAAGCATTGGCCATGGCTTGGGAGGCCTCGGTACTCAAAAGCACTATATGATAGACAGTTACGTAGGAAATCATGGCTGACATGGATTAACTACCACAGGTGACAGATTTCTTGTGCTTTAAGCACTGTCACTTTGTCCCACCTATTATATTCAGCTGTAATTATTACAGCAGACTTGGGTGCTGAAATCCCAAAACACCATAGGAAAACATAAAATCTGACTGGGCAAACTGGGCAAACTTGATGATGGGGGGGAAGTATCACAGGGTAGGCCTCATGGAAATCCCACAGGGATGAGAGTCTGGCATCAGATATTTGTGATGATTGTACTTCTTTCATCACTCCCAGGAAGACATTTACCATGGGAGCACGAAAGGAGTCATGGAACTTCTCCTGTCGGGATTGCAGGCACTGATGTAACAGGCCCCTCTCTGGAAGGGTCCCACTGCTTCTACTGCGACTGTCACTATGGACCACAAATCCTCCCCACTACACTGTAATAAGCTGAAGAGCTGCAATAAAAGACCACAAGCCACTGCTGTAACATGCCACAGTGTTCTTTCACACCCTTCTGACCTTGTCAGCCTTGTCTGACCTCTTGGCACTTTCCTGACTACTGGATCTTTGTCAGCACTGATGCTTCAGTACCAGTGCCCCAGTTCCTCTGCACCCCATGAGGTATAGGGACAAAACCTAAAGGTTAAGTTCCACCACACTGTGTTGCTCTCCTTCCCACTTGTCCACACCCTTCTCAGAGGCATTTTTAGTCCTCTTACACTAAAAGTCTGTCACACATTCTTCATGACGTGGCCTGGACAACAGCATGACGCGGCCTGGACAACAGCATGACGCAAAGAAACCATGCTGAGCAAAGAAACCACAAAGAGGAGCATGCCCCAGGCTCTGAACTCCCTTACTCTAGCTCTGTCAACAATATAGTCATGCCATATTATGCAAATGAGCAGATCATTCTCATTTTCAAGAAAAGTGACACATTTTTTTCTGGAACACAGCCTGTAGCATGTACTCGCACTACCTGCCAAGATAACAATCCTCCAATTCCCCAGCTGCCCCGTGATGCAATGGACTTTCTCCTTTCATTTCCAAGCCACAAGTGGCTGATTCATCTGGTATGAGTTTTTGAAGTTTAAACAGCATAAGTGCATACCCTTTTTTCACAGCAGTCTTTTTGTTTTTTCTCTTAGCTTTCATCTTGTGGCCCTATTTTATAATCACTAGGTTTCCCGATAACCAGAATGTGAGGGTCAACAACTTCAGAACAATCTAGATGCTACATGACTTAGTGCATTTCCTGACCTGCCTTACTGCTGAAGATGTTCCAAATGCTGAAGAGAATATAGCTAAAAATTTTAACAGGGCTAAGGTCCAAAAACATTCAAGGAGCAAGTAACTTGGTCAAACCTATGCTCTCCTGCTATTGAGATGCATGACGACAGCCTACCTGGTTTCCATACCAGTCCAGATGGATACAGATCTTAAGGCACATGTCATATCCATAGTTCTATGTGGTGATCTTAGATAATCCAAGATACCTGGACAAACCCAAAAAAGTGGCCCCATGGGAATCTAATGAGCTTTAACAAGACCAAGTACAGGGTGCTGCACCTGGGATGGGACAACTCGCAATGTCAGTACAGGCTGGGGGGTGAACAGAGGGAGAGCAGCCCTGTCGAGAAGGACTTGGGGGTGCTGATGGATGCGGTGGACATGACCCAGAAATGTACACCTGCAGCTCAGAAAGCCAATGATGTCATGGATCGCATCCAAAGCAATGTGGCCAGCAGGGTGAGGGAGGGGATTCTGCCCCTCCTCTCTTATAAGACCCCACCTGGAACACTGCATCCTTGTCTGGGCTCCCAGGTACAGGAAGGACACTGACTTTTTGGAGCAAGCCCAGGGGAGGGACACTAGGCTGATTAGAGGGATGGAACCCCTCTCCTAAGAAGAAAGACTGAGAGAATTGAGATTATTCAGCCTGCAAAAGAGATGGTTTTGGTGTGATCTGATTGTGGGTTTACAGTACCTGGAGGGAGCCTACAAGAAAAATGGAAAGGGGCTTTTGACAAAGGCAGGTAGTGACGGAACAAGGAAGAATGTCTTTAAAATGAAAGACAGTAGGTTTAGATTAGTTCTTAGAAAGAAATTCTAGAACAGGTTGCCCATAGAAACTGTAGCTGCCCCATTCCTGGAAATGTTCAAGTACGTGTTGGATAGAGCTTCAAAGAACTTGGTCTAGCGAAAGGTGTCCCTGCCCATGGCAGGGGGTTGGAATTAGATGATCTTTAAGGCCCATTCTAATCCAACCCATCCTGTGATTCTATGATGATGCTATACCTCAAAAGCTATTGATACTTATGGTTGAGCAAGTGTATTATGGGACTTGGTGACTAACGTGTACTTATGTGTCCTATCTCCTCTTAAGAGTGGAAATACTTCTCTAGATGTAGACTTTAGATGTCTTTGTATGAGGATCCTTAAGGTTCATTTGCCTCTGAAAATAGCATCTGGACTACTAGATTGCATTCACTTGAAAAATGTTCTTATTTACATTGTATGTGCTAGCTTGTCCTTGCAAGAACAGTGCTGAAAGAGGCATATTAGCAGGAATGAGAATGTTGTTTCCAAATACAGAAATAGCTCTGGCCTGTACCACAGCCATTTGCATAAAGCAGGCAGAGAGGAATGGGAGGAGGCTGACCAAATTAGTTATGCCAAGACAGGAGATGTCGGGTTTTTCATTGCTGTAGGAGATAAGGAGAAATCCTTAAGTGTACTGTTAGGTGTATGGGAAGTCAGGAGATACAATTTCTTCTGTGGATGGTTGGGAAATGGCACTTATACACTCATGAGCTCCTAAGCAAGGCTTATGGAAAGTCCCTGGCTTGTGATGACCTCTTGCAATAGCAACTGGTTGGATGTGCCTTTCCTGTGCCATAGAAAAGATATCACCAGTGCCTGAAAATAGAATATCCTTCAGTCAAAGAAGCAGACAGAGAAGGAGGATTCCTATTAGGAGCTCTCTTTGCTGTTGTGGGGGCATTTACTGTTGCCTCTTCAAACAAGCGCTTGTGGGAATTTATTCCCTTCATGCTTGTCTGTTGGAACTAAGGGAATTTGTTAGCAGCCTTGTTTTAATCAGAACTATCGTGCTAACAACACCAATTTTGTAATTACATAACAGTTTTCAATCTTATAAGAACCTATATAAAGAATATATATATATTCAGTCTATAAAGTCTGAACAAGTTTCCAAAGACAGGAAAGTAATGGCAGTTTAGCAGACCAGAAAATCATTCCCTGTTCCTTAGGACAGGAAGTGACACAGACCATGCTGGTCTTTAGGAAACTGACATTTTCTTCCTTTGAGACTTTTAATGTTGACTTCTGAATGGGATTGGGTTTTTACAGCTCTCCTAAAAGAGGCTAAACAGTCTATGAGTGTCCAAATCCACTTGATAGGCCTCTTTTAAGAACTGTGAGAATCAGGAACCAGTACAAAGATTGGGAATAATAGTGATTGGTGCCAAAAGCCCTTACCCTGTTGTTAGAGCGTCAGGATACTGGGAGAAACCTCTAATAGTTTGTATTCCTTTAGTCACCAATAATCCAAGCCCTCCCATTACCTTGGATGGAGGTCATAAATATAAGTCCTTTGTAGAGACTTACTTCAGCTGGTGCAGGCTTTTGAAGAAACCAGAAATTAAAATGTAATGCTGCATTATGTCAGAGCTGCATGTTTAGTCTGCTGCTCTAGAAATAATCAAGAAAAGTTGTACATGATAAGAGACAGATGCTAGTGCCTCAGCAGACATTTCAACTCTTTCTAGTAGAATAGTAAAATGGAGAAAACCCGCAAAGAAACTTGTTTCTTTAGTACTCAAGTTTGTGCTTGGTGTGCTCTGAAGGGAGGGATAAGTGAGAAAAGATGTTTTCCTTGGCTTTACTTAAACTGATTGCCTCAATGGAACCTGGTAATTCAGATGATACTTATATGACCCCAATGTCTGTGTGCATCCCAAGGAATGCCTTTTTCCATTATTGACCATGGCTCAGAGCTGAGCTATATTGGTGACTGAGTACAGATCCTGGAGGCATTTTGCAAGTGCTGATTCCAGCACTTGGATCAGGCCAGTGGTTCCTGCCCTGGTACTACACACTAGGACCAGGGAGCCTGGGCATCTTCCACCATTTCATTTGCTAGTATAGGTGCACCTACACCCTCCCCCTGGAGTCCCCTGCTTACATTTTCTTAAGTTTTCTGATATGCCAGGAAGACAAAGGAAGATGAGGAGTCAACAGGATGCACCTCTGGCCCCTCTCGGCACGGTTCACTTGTCCCCTCCACTCTGAGCATCATTTGTTTGCATTTCTGCCTGGGGTGACACCTGTGCTGACAGGTAGACAGGAGTCCCTGTGCACCCCAGGCCAGCTGGATAGCCAGATCAGCCTGTCAGCAGTAGGTAACATACAGGGGGACAGCAGCTCCTGATGGATCCTCTCAGCAAAACCATCAGCACAGCAGCAGGATGTTATTACCTAAATTCACCAGAGGCCTGATTCTGAACTCTGTGTTATACTTACTCAAACACAGGGAAATCACCAAGGTTGGTGTTTGGTGCAATTGAAGGGAGAATTGCTTTCAAGGATACTTTTCAAATCAAGGTGTTGAAAATTGACTGTCTATTTCTGTTTTGTGTCTCCAGTGTGTGTGTACTATTTCAGCTGGCCAAAACATTGATCCTCCCCTTGCTAAGTAGTGCCAATATTTCCAAATACATTTTCACATTGATTAAATTGACAGGTCAGGCTTTTAAATTTCACATGGATCAGAGACTCCAAAGGTTCCCTCTCTAAAAGGGTGACATGAGATTTAACTTTGGGCCATCTCCATATGTTTCTAAAGGATTTTTCTCACCTACTGAGAGCATACCTGGCATTTTACCAGGTGGAGAGAAAAGGACATTGGGATTAGAGAGACTCGTGCGCTGCCTCTGAAAAAGGCTCAGGGAATTTATATGCCAAAAGGATTCAGAATTTAGCCCAAGGAAGCTTGGACCAAGTTGCCAAAGGGATCTCAGGTTTTCAGGCTATTGAGTCTTTGTCAGCCTGCCAGGAGGGTTGCCAGAGGCCAACACAATGGACAAGCTGGAAGGATACTAGGCAGAAACCTAACACAAAGGCAAGGTTGTTTTAAAAACCTGCCTAGTTTTGACTGGGACTTCATTGAAATCAACAAGTTTCTGGGAAGTGTGATGACTGATAATCTGGTATTTTCCATTTTTTTGCAAAATCAACGCCTATAAAATATTAAAAAAATATATTTCTAAGTAGAGTCATGGTGGATATGCACAAAAGGAATGCAAATATTTTAACATTGCCCGCAAGCCTTCAATTTAACATGAATCACAGATAGGAATTGTCCATGTGAATTTTATCCAGGCTGTCTTGCCTTCTTTTATTTTTTTTCTTCCCCAAGAATGTGATAAGTTTATTCTTTTTAAATCCCTCTGAGGATGAACTGTGCATTTAGAGCTTTTTGTAGTAACACAGCTTTGCACACTGAAGTGAGCAGCCAACATTATGAGTAGCTGGAAGTGGAATGTGAAGAATGATTTTGCCGTGTGACAGTGCATCACAGGAGTCCACTTCACTTAGGATACTTCACAAACTGACTGCCATGCTCTTGAGATGGATGGCCCAAAGGCTGGAGGAGATGCAGCCCCCACGGAGATGAAAACACAGCCTCTCATGCCTTGGCACCCCCAAATGCTAAGGAAGATCTGCAACCCCTGATCCACCTCCACCAGATCTGCCCTGTGTCCTGTCTCACACAGATCCTGCCAGCAGTGCACAATGGGCATTTGGCACAACTTGCATATTTTATTTTTCTGCTTGGCTGGTGCCTTACGAGTGTTACAGCAGTGCTGATAAAATGGTAACACACCTAGGTGTTCCTGTTGTGTGTGTGCAGCCCGTACAGCAGGGCTGGTTACAGGAGCTGAACTGTTGGAATGCAAGAAAGGTTCTAAGGAACCTGATGCAATAGTTCAGCAAGTGATATTTTCAGTACAACGATGTATTGCAACAAGTCAGGATGCTCTCTAGCCTCTCTGGGAAAAAATGGAACTATGGGGATCAGCAGCCTCTCTCTCCAGCTGTCTCCTGCCTCCAGCTGAAGAAGCCCACTGTACACTAGTCACCAAATATATTCATGCTTCTCTTTCAAACTGAGAAACTGAGTAAGAAGTTCTTCTCCAAGAACTTTAGCCAAAAGCAGAAACTGCTCACTATTTTTGCAGATTTGAGCACCACCTGCTTTTGTTAGCAACTCCTTTGACACTCTTTTATAAGACCTGAGACCAACCCTGTAGCCACTAAACCAAATAATATTTTGCAAGGGTCTGGAATAGCATACTCAGAAACAGTTTACAGACAGTGTAATACAGAATTGTAGAAATCTCAGGGGCAAGAAAACAGAAAATAGTTGGTGCACACATACTGCAGCAAGATACTATAAGGAGCAGAATGCTTTGTCCAAGCGATTCAGAACAAATAGACTCTTATTACAACCTCAACCAGAAACTCTAAGAAGTTACTTAAAATTGTTTTTGTACTTTTGAAAATGTTACCCAAGATGTCTCTATGTCCAGGAAGTTAATTTATGTGCTGTGAGAGGGTTTCTTTCAGATAGAAAGCAGAGATTCCATCAGCCTTAAGTATTCACAGGTATTCACAGAGACAGGATTCTTCCATCTCCATGTTATATCTTCCATTGTGTCACATTTAAACTTGAGAGATTTATGCATCATAGCTTTAGTTTAATTTAAGACCACTGTGAAAAAAAAAATCCAGTAACAAAAAATATACTGTGTCTGGGAATGTAATCCTTTGTCTCAGTGACAAAAACTTTTTTCTTTATGATGCCATCTTTATGTGACTTCCTCAGGCTCCACAAATGTAAAACAGAGATAGGATTTTCTTTATTTTGGTTGGGTGGATATGGACTCTATGGATAAAACCCGCTACTGCTGCAAATCAGAGCTGACAAAGTGCACAGAGAGTCCTCCTTACTTCAATTAATGTTTTGAAGAACCAAATGTCATACTTCAAATAGAGAGTTCAGGATTCTTTTTTACAGAATTATTGTTTCCATGCTCATGCTTAAAGATAGTAGGGGCTGGATCACCCACTGGCATTCCCCACCACCACCCCACATCCATACAAGAAATAAAGTCAGTTCCTCTGGATTTAAACTAAATCCTTCTGGTTTAGCAATGCACATTTCTGCTTAGGCAATAAACATCTGTCATCTGCCATTCATTAATATTAATTATAAATGATCACTAGCTCATGGGATCCAAGTCCACCAGCTGAGATTTTTCCAACTTTGACCTTGTTAGGGTTTGTATAAAAAGTGTTCAGAAGGGTTCTTCGAAGCTCGAAGACAGCAATAAGTGCAATTTGCAGAGTACAGCATTTAGATTATGCACTTAGAAAAAGGGCAGTCACAAGGGGTGATGGGGAGTGGGGGAGGGAGGGGAGGAGGGAATACAGAGCCTGAAATGGAGTTCCTTTAAATACTTAAGAGTTTTAGACCTTTCTGCAGGCTAATGACAGGGAGAGGCATTGTCCATAATGAAACCAGCCCATCCACTAAACATTACTGTAAATGAAAGGTTGCATGAATTAAAGATTGTTCATCTCATGTTTCAGGAATGTAGCTGTGTTTCATGTCTGAAGCCTGTTTTCCTTTTAAATGGAGTTCTTCAGATGACAAATGAGAGAATTTCAGAAAGCAAATGGGCAGAAGTAAATACACGCTCAAGAACAAAGCAGAGACATAACTGTAGCTGTAAATCTTTACACTGGGGCTACTGTTTGCTGTAGATATTGGGGAGGATTAGATTTGAGAAATTTCATTACTGGGTCATTTTGTTTGTAAAACAAAACAACAATAGAAAACCCCCACAGTTAATTGTCAAATTCTGACCTTACTGTCAGCTGTGTATGTTTCACTCATGGAATTCCAGTTAATTCTTCTGCTACCATTTTGAATTTCAAGGAACTAAAATTAGAAAATTTAGAAAATGCTATCCCTGAATTTTGCATGGCCACCACATTTTTAATGAAGAATGTTGTTTTTTTTCTTCCAATATTTTTTTGTCGCTGCAAAATTGTTTCAACAGAAATGATTGAAAAATAATATTTGTTTCCATCTATCCCCTTTTTTTTTTTTTTTTCCAAGCCTAATCATACAGCAGTATGCCCCTCATGGACCATATCTGCATCTGTTCTTAAAATAGACACATTTTCATTGGCAGACAAATGCTACCTTATATCTCTGGTAAATTAGCAAGAAAATCCAGCCCTTTACTCTTCCTGTAACAATTATTCAAAGCTGGTAAATGCAAAGAGAAACATGAACAGATATCTCTGCAATGCAAATGACTGAACTGGACGAAAAGAATGAAAAGCTGATTTCAGTTTTTTGACTCAGGCCCAAATAAAAGTCTGAGCTTGGTAGATGACAGCAGGAGGCCTTATACTGATGTCAGTGGACAGAGATACTTTATGCCCTGTAGATGGGCAGTGTGCTGTCTTTTTGTGGGAGTTTTGCAGAAGGCAGCAGGCAAGAAAAAGTTTTGTGGAAATTTTGTAGCCATTTTATAAATGCTTATCAAAGAATTATCTAGTCCCTTACTTTTCTATGAATCTGAGCTACTATACTCAGGCTGGCTCTGATGATTGTTTGTCTAACCTCCTTAAAAATCTTCCATAGAGGTTCCCACAACCTCTCTCCCGATCTTTAGGGTCTCTGAAAATAACACTGCATGTTATCATGTCGTTGGGAATATTCTGAAGCTTCCTTGGGCCTTTATAACACAAGGTTATGACAGCAAGTGCTTAACTTCGTAACTTCATAACTTAACTTCATAATTTAACTTCATACTCTTTTCAAAGTTATGAAGGTGAAAGAGAGCTGGGAGGTGGCAGCTGAAGCAGACCAAGGCTACATCAGGTGTCAGAGCTGGCAGGGACAGTGAGCTGAGAAGAGACAATGAGACTGGAGATGCAGAGACCTGGGTGGGGAAAAACAAACAGAGCTGCCTGGGTGGGGAAGAACAGGCAAATATCCAGAGAGATCAGGAGAAACAGCAGCCAAAAACTGCTCCTTTGTTTTCACTTTGTTACAAAGGAATGCTGAAAATCCCTGCTTTATGGTTAGATCCATAGCACTCTGAAGTCAATGGGATTTCAGTGGGTCTTGGATCAGGCCCTTTAAAATAAGGGCAGCTGTAGAACAATAATGAATGAGTGCCATGCTGCCCATGACTGCAGTGTTATAACAGCATTGCTATACATGGAAGTGTTCCATAGCCCAGGATTTAGCTGATTAAACAGTGCTGGATGTGTCGCCATTAGACTTGAAACATCCACGGCCTGATTTACTCTTTAGCTCACATACCCCAAATGTTTTGCATTCTTGGACTAAATTTGATGGATGCACTATCAAACTTCTCTCTTGCATTTGTTCCTCCTTCCAGGACACTCAGGTCAAAATAGTGAGGGGTTTGGGTCTCCTGGTGGTGAGAGCCAGGTGGGCCCTGCTCCCACCAGCCATATCCCTTCACATTTACTTTGTAGCAATGTTGTCCAAAAGTGAGAAAACAGCTTGATGTAGTGTCTGCTGAAGTGTCAATGAAAAGAAGTTGTCACAGTATCCCACTGTGGCATAATCCTGGAAGAGCCTCCTTTCCTCTTCCAGCAGTGACAAATGTGTCCCTTCCTCAGAAAGAGCTCCTTACATCACTAGGAGTTAGAGGAAGGACTTTAGAAACATTAACTGTGAGTTGTGATAGAAGACCAATGTGAGGAGAAAGCCAGGTGTGCGAGGATGTTCTGGCAGAGGAAGGAAGTGCTGCTCTTTTGCATGTGGCCTCTGCCCTGCAGCATTGAGGGAGGAGAGTAGTCAGAGTTTCCTGTATGCCTCTCCCTGAAACAATGGGAAGTGGCTGAAGGTGAAGGTGCCATGAATAAGTTGTGCCACAGCTATTCCCAGCTGTGCCAGGGAGAAAGATCAGAGACTAGGCAGACTCCTGCATGTCTACATAACCTAGCTGGGAGTTTGTTTAAGGACTCTGTTTGACCTGCCTTCTTCCCCAGTCATATCTGTTATGGAGGGAATAACCTCCGCTGGTTTGGGTGCGGGCAAGCCAGAAGGTGGACCTGCACTTTGTAGGCAAGGAGCAGACCTCTGCCTTCTTTTCTTTTGCAGAATAGACACAGATGCGGATTTCGCTTTCTGAAGCTGGAGCATTCAATCCCAAACATTTTCATTCAAGAGGGAAGAGTTTAGGCAGGTGCTAGAAATTTAGTGCTGAATGAATACCTGATGGATACTTCAGAAGGGGGCAGAAGAAGAGTTCTTGAGGGGCTTGTATTCCCTTTGTCTTTTCCTACAAAGCTCAGCCATCTAAAGTATAATCAGCTAGCCAATTCTGGAGCACAAGGAGGCACCAAAAGGGAAGATCAGAAGAGAAAAAGAGCTGATTTCTATCCCTTATTTGGTTTAGTGATCTGAGGAGGACAGCTCTCACACTGTTCACATTTTAATAAAAGAATGCAATCAGCTTTTTTTCTCGTTCACTTCCCGTACAAGAACAATTGACCACATACTTCTGTCTCAGCTTTGACACTATTTCTGTTAATATGAGGTTGATGCTTTTTATCATCAGCATACATGCCCAGCACATTTTTGTAGCATGCTCCAGAGGGCCTCAGGGCACCTGAGTCACCTCCCCACTGCTCCCAGGCTCCCCAGGACAGGGAGGAGGCAGAAGGTGACAAGAGAGGAGCTAGCAGCAAAGGAAAGGAGAACATCTTCCAAGGAGCACAGACACACTGTCAGCCCAGCACTCTGCAGGGTTTAAACTAATTTTGATATCTGAGGGCACAACCATTTTCAGCTGACTGTTCATCAAGATGCATATTGTTGAAAGACCAAAACCTTGGCATGGTGCACGTGTACAGAGGGTGTGCATTCATGTGTAGTACCATATGTACAGAGGCACACAGCATGGATGTACTGCTGTGTGGTTCATGTGTGTCTGTCAGAACTGGGAGGTTTGATGAGGATTTAATGTTCAGAGTAGCACAAACAAAATAACTTGTAGTGAAATTAAATATTATTAGTAATTAGTTCAGATTCTAATATCTCTGTTTGCAGGTAGTAACTTAGTAAAACTTTCAACACTGCCTGTGATCAAATCTTGAAAATGCTACAAGGTTAAAAATAGCTTTTTCCAGCATTTTCAGCCCTTGATTTCTAGTCACTACATCCTCTACTATTAGCTATTTTGGATTTACAAATCATTTTGACTCATTTTGGCCTTATTTTTCCTCTGAAGCCTATTCACCCAGATCTCTTCTCTAGGTTGTGCCCTTGTTTGCCGACCAGTGGCAGCAGCAGCTGGGTGCTGACCGTGCTCTGCCTCACTTGGGGTATCCCCAAGATGCCATTTCCCTTTGTGTTGCAGCTAGTGGATTCCCGGTCTCAGCAGCCCTACTATTGGAGGCTGGAAATGTGTTAAAGTTAAAGAGTCAAAACCCTTGCAAGGAAAGGAAATGAGAAGCCCTCTTGGCAGCAACAAACGGAAAATAAACAACCAAACTCTTCACAAGACAGATTCCTCAATTATAGTAACTCAGGCTCACAAAGGCCAGAGTTAGGACCCGTTGGCATATGCAATATGTAAACACAGGGATGCAGTAATTAGCTTCGTGTTCATTTTGAGGTTTCAGAAGTCCTGTGACCTGCCATGGAGTAGGGTCATTAACCATAACCACACTAGTGACCTTCACACAGGACACCCCATCTCTTAGTTACACAAGTGAACTGTGTACTGGGATGTCTCCCTGGCTCACATGCTCCAGCCCTCTTGTTTTAAATGACACTGAGCTATATATGAGTGAGAGGATGCGACTTGTGGAATGGGCTGTGATAGGAATATCTTATTTTCCCACATAGCCATGCTTAGGACTTAAATGTGATTAAGTAAAAGTAGTCAATACCAGGAATATCTAGAATTGTCATCCAAAGTTTAATTTTTTTTTTTATCAGAAAAATATTTGTTTAAAAATAGTACTCTGAGGAATTACTGAAGTGATGTGAGCCTCCATTGCCTTGGGAAGAGATTTTTATCTTTGGAGTATGGAGTGTATAGGGACAGACTATTCATTTGAATAAGAAGAGGTACAGCCATTATTACACATTTATCAACATGACAAAATGCTGCTTTAACCTGATTTTGCCAAGACTAGGTAAAATTAGTACTGGACATGAGTCACATTGGACCTGAGTATTTTTCAAATCCAATTTTTGTTTTACTGTGGAACCTATAAATACACTGTGGAATTTTACTGTGGAGCCCCTGAAATACACCTGTCCTTCTTGGAGTCCCTCCTCACCCTACAGCCAATTGAAGACTTCTTGAGACATGATCTGATTAATATGTTTGGAAGTATTATGTGGACATATAATAGGTGGAAGAACAAATAAACAGCAGAAATGAGCTGAGTCTCAGTTCTCTAGGCTACTTAATGGAACCTGCAGTTTTATATTCACACGTATGCTGTACAGTATAAAAGTTATTAATTTTATCTATTTACCCAAAATTTATACACTTCCTCATTAAAACTCCTTAGCAACAAATCGTGTTCCCTTAGTTCCCTTCTGTTCACCAGTCTGCATCTAGAATTCAGCTCCTCATCTCAAAGGCATTTCTCTCTCTTATTCCTGCTTTAAACTTTAAAAAAATCATAGCATAGTGTCTCTATTCTCCTTGGAGCTTAAACCATTAACTGACAAGCTACCTCACCTCCACGGGGTTGTAGTCTTTTGAATTTTGACTAAAATTATATCTCTTCCTCTCATAACAGTATCCTGCTTTCAGACTGTATAAGGTGACAATTGCTACATTTCACAGTGAAAAAGAAACATGCTATTCTACATTCACCCATCAATGTCTTCCTGTCTAATGCTTGAAATTTTGCCTGTCAGGAACAGGAGCTTTCTTTGGTCTGTATTTGCACAGAATTGGACACAGTTAAATTAATATTGCCTCTGTCCTCTGAACATCTAAACACCATCAGTGTGCAAAAATTCAATGTAAGAACGAAAACCAATTGAAATGTATGTATTTGCTTACAATAATGCAGCTGTGTAACCAATGTCATTGATCTATTGACTTGCATAATACCTAGATTTCTAAGATGTCTTCCTTGTTCATAACTAATACTAATTTTGCTGAGTGCTTTTATTCTCTTCAAACTGTTCAAAACAGATTCTTTGAAAGTATTTGAAGTTGTCTGATCTCTGGGGGGCTTAGTTGGGACTCAACAGAAAGTCATATGGTGAATATTCTCTTCTTGGCAGAATTAGTCATGAAAACATGCAATTCTTTCCCCACAAATACTTTTGCATGCAGAATGTCGGAATTTCAGAGTACTTGTCTTTCGTCCAGTAAAAGTCAATCTCATACATTTGCAGACAGCAGTCCAAAGGGACTTGTGTTAGGCCAGAGCACATTTATTGAGGCAAAGAAATAATACTGATGGATACTTTGCAGTGTTTGAGGAGCTCTGAAAGTTTTGCTTTTCCAGTACATCTATTTGCCATTTGCCATTAATGGATATGGCTACAGGAAACGTGTCTCAATTTTTAGATGTCAGTGAAGGGTATGAGCCAAAAAGGGGTTAAGTGTGAGAAGGTAAACCTACACTGCACTGGATGAACAAAACAAAAAGTGTCAGGGAAAGAAAGGAGGAAGAAAAAACTGGAACTTAATATCATACAGTCATGCAGACTAAAAGTAACACACCATCATGGGATTAAAAGAGGAGAATGATGAAATAAATTACAGTGAGGTTTGAATGGGACTGAAAAAGACCATGTGAAACACATGGGAATTACCATGTCAGATCACATTGGCATTAACTAATTTAGTGCTAAAATAAGTAAAAAGAACCTTTTAGGCTAATTGAGCTATATGTAACCTCGTTATTCCCATTTGTTTGTGTCCATTCTGAAAATATTAGCATCTTCTCACAGTAAAACATCATTGCATAGCCAGTGAGGGGAAAAAACGGATTGCAAGACATCTCATCAGCTTCAATGACACACCAGCAGATGGAAACAAGCAAAGAAAAAAATCCCTCTTCATCTGCTTTATCTCGTTTTGCGTAGTTGTTCCAGAGACATGTCCTTGCTGCTGTGCGATAGCAGCGCCTTCCCTGAGTAACATCCTGTCGCTGACCTCAACGTCTCCAGCAAAGTCATTGAGGCATCTGTGACGAGCACACCCCGTCATCATGTGGCCTTTGCCCTACATCCCTCAGCCACAGACATCTATCCAACATGGAAACGGCTGAGAGTGACCGAGCTGACCCACTCTCCATGGTCATGGAGAAAAGATTAGCAGCACTGCTGGGTCTGCGGCAACATTTCAAAAGCCAATGCCACAGAAGTTCAACTCTAAAGCAATGCCTGAGTGGCCACAGGGAGTTGTACAATACAAAAGACCCTTTTCAATATTTCTCAACAGTAAATACAAACTTATTGACTTTCCCTTTCCTTTCAAGTGTTTCTGTTGTCACCTCCTTCTGCACTCACTGACAGGGCACAGCTAGCCTTAAGAACAGAGTGTGGCTTGCTTTCTTGGGCAATTATTCTATTGTTCGAAGGGGAATAGAAGTTTCTTTTTGTGTAATAAAGGACAGTAGCAGTAGGGAAGATATGTTGCCTTGAGATTAAGCTGGAAAACTTTGTTTCCCCATTTCAGCAGGAATAGAAGGAAAACTTATAGCTTACTTCTTACCTTCCTAGCTTGTCACCATAATTCATTCCTTCAAGCTCTTTTAACCTGATGTTTCATATGTGATATTCCTCAGTTTTATTATGAATTATATTTCTTAAAAAAAAAAAAAAGTTCGTCTCCCTGAAGCGATGAATGTGAATGGGAGAGAATTCTGTGAATACTGAGAAGGTGAATGTCAGAACAAAAAAAGAAAAAAGGCTCTCAGACACAGGCATACAAATCCCAAGGACACAGACAGAGTGGGAACACAGGTTCCTCTTTTGAAGGACTTATCTACTGAGCATAAAACAGGCTAGAATATAGATTGAGGCTTGCTCAAAAGATGGAAAAAAGCCCATCTTTATCCATATTGCAGAAAAGAAGGAAAGAAAAAGATTCATGATCGTGGACAAATTCTTGTGGTGCACAGTATTTTTCAAGTATGGTTTGGCTCAAATCCCATAAAATAAGAATGGATAGCAAAATACGTGAGTAGTTTCTTCTAAAGTTCTTATTACACAGGAACAGCAGGCATTTCTCAAAGAGAAATGTCTTGTCCAATCTGAAGTGTTTGCCAAATTGCTATAAGCAAACACACAAAGTCACCGCCTCAAAAAAACCCAGTTTCATAGTCCAGAATTACACTTCAGTCCTATATTTTCATCTCTGTCAAGATTAGGCTTTGTTAGGGAAAAAAATGGACTCTTTCCCCAGTTACAGTGGGCTAATGAGAGGCCGTTTCAAGTTGTGCCACTGTGTAGGAACAGAAGCAAGGATGGACCTTTTGAACATAGAAATCTGTAGGATTTCTAAAGGGAATCTGTAAATAGGTTGTCTTGACTGTGACCTTGATGCAGGTACACCTCTCTACCTTTTCAGGACACTGCCTGATACAAGGAGGAGGAGGTGACGTCTACTCCCTATGGATCAGTAGGTCTACCCAGTTCTTGGGTGAGGAGGAGTCACCCATAGCTCTCTGGTCCATAAGTTCCTCCTTCTAACCATAGAATCACAGAATCAGAGAATATGCTGAGCTGGAAGGGACCCTCAAGGATCATCAAGTCCTACTCCTGGCCTTGAGCAGGACACCCCAAGAGTCAAACCATGTGCCTGAGGGCATTGTCCAAATGCTTCTTGAACTCTGTCAGGCTTGGTGCTGTGACAACTTCTCTGAGGAGCCTGATCCAATGTCCAATCACCCTCTGGGTGAAGAACCTTTTCCTGATATCTAACCTAAACGTCCCCTGACGCAACTTCAGGCCATTCCCTTTGGTCCTGTCACTGGTCAGCACAGAGGAGAGATCAGGGTCTGTCCCTTCCCCTTATGAGGAAGCTGTAGACAGCAAGACCTCCCCTCAATCTCCACTTCTCCAGGCTGAACAGACCAAGTGATTTCAGCTGCTCCTCATACAGCTTCCCCTCAAGGCCCTTCACCATCTTTGTGGCCCTCATTTGGACTCTCTCTAATAACATTATTGTCCTTCTCATGCAGTACATCCCCAGGGGATGAGCTAACCTTTAAAAAGGTTACAAGATCCAAGCCCCTTGAGCATTTCCATAAGTCATCTGTAGCAACGCTGGCCATCATTTAACAGTGGGACACGGGATTATTAGTTAGTACCAGCAGCTACTGCTGCCTCACAAATGTTCACATGGAGAGGCAGCTGCTCTGCCTCTTCCACTCACCCTCAGATGGGCTGGGAGGAAAGAGAAATAGGTGAGATGGGGAAATGGGAGGAACAGAGAAAATGGGAGGAATGGAGGAAAGGAAACATTCCATAGTTCCTCCTGTGTCAACCAGAGTAACTTCACTGAGGACAGATCAAGTAACTTCCCCTCTGCAAGAAGGGGACAATAATTAAACAACAATATCTACTGGGTGGAATTTGTGTAAATCATTATTTTGTAGACTTCTTAAGCATCTCCCAGTCTTAAGACATGTAATGCCGTTCCCTCACTGCCATGCTGGGGAGTAAGTCCAACAAGCTGCTTTGCATGGAGGGACAGTTCTGCTGGCAGTCTTGCTTCTTTGGTGAAGCCAAGTGGCGTTTCCCTTGTCTGCCATGCAGCGCTGTGATCTTTCTCCCATGCTGGGACTCCATGACCCAGATGCAGATGGCAGGATCAGGCTGTGTTGTTCAGCCAGAGAAAGAGTTCAGGCTGGGAGAGAGGCCACAGCACTGCAGTTACAAGAGTTAAAAGTCTTACTTGTAGGGAAGCATGAAATAGGAATTGGTTTGGAGGAATCCCTCTTGAAGCGTGAAACTTGGCTGCCTGATACCCAATAGACAACACCCACCACAACGTTTTATGATGGATCTTTTTGTTCTGAGCACTACAATGCAAATTTTCATCTTGACAACTCTTTCAGCAGAGAGAATTGGGACACAAAGTGCCTTCCCTTCCAGCCCACCCTGTCTTCTCTAGATCACACAAAGCACATTTTTTGAGCAGTGTTAGCATTTTATTTACTGCAGGCAGAGACACAATTCTCTCCAGCCCAAAAAACACCACATCAATGGCAGCTTTGGAAGCCTGAAATTGATGTGCCTAAGAATTCAGGTGTGAATTATTAAACAAACACAATATCAATCTCATATTATGATGATGATAACTTGGTACCTTTTCCTTCCTTCTGACATCTCTTTCTTTGTACAATACATTTTCTGCTCTCGGTTGTAGTTGGGCAAGGATTTCCACTTGCTGACGGATGCTGTACGATCTCTCTGACCCTTACTTCATTTCCTCTTTTGAAACCACAAGTTTTTCCTTTCTTCATGCAAGGGCTCCATGGACTCCACTCACTAGTTTCACAGTGCACTGCAATAAACATAGAACAAACTGAGCCTGACCAATATATTTTTATATACAGGATACATATGGTACATTATTTTCATTCTGCATCAGCCAAAAGATGGCAAAAATGAATGGAATTAATTAGTAGTGAGTTGCAGCAATGAATTGACAGAAATTGGACTGTTAAGGATATACAGCACAAAATAATGTCAAATAATTATGTCAGCTACTATTTTCTACTTGCTGTTTTGCAATTTCATTCCTGAAACAAGGCAACAGCAGCACAACTGGTCTCAATGAAATCAGTTACTGAAGTTTGTTCTGACTTTGCTTTGGTTTGATGGAGGTGTAAATCCTTTTAGCTTCAGTGGAATAAATTTTGGTCATGCCTGTGTGAAAGGTGAATGAAGTCATTGGGTCAGGCTGCTGCAGCTTGTCTCAAAAGTGGAAATTCGGAAATTGATAGTTATAAAGGACCAACTGATATCAAAAGATGTTACATTAGAAGTCAAGTGTCTTTGGCCATCTAAAGAGCCATCATCTGGAGCAGACACAAGCATATACAGATAAGCAGAGGAGAATTTGGGTCCGTGTGAGGTTTCAAGTTTTTCAGAACAGTGCAGGTTACCCTTTCTAAACCAGAGTGATGTGAATGTGCATCCTGTACTGTTTGGAAGTCAGAAGGTGGACCACTTCACGCTTGTCCAAAGAGTGTAAACTAAAGATGGGAATAACCTTGGAATGTTAACAATATGCTTTTAATAGCTATCCTTCTCTTATGCCATCTCGCTATCTTTCTCTTAAAAAAAGATAGTAAATGCTTAAGATTATAAGTCACCACTGAAGAAGAAAAGATTTCTGGCCCCTCTATAAGGAGGAATAAGTAAGTCAATATTTTTCCAGATCCAGAATTTACTTCTGAATTTTCTGAAACCTAGAAATGTAACAGACTTTAGGCAATCTCTGAGCCTTCCTCCAGTGGATTGTCATGTGGGTCATTTTTTTCATGTTGCACTGGAGCTCTTCTGTTAAAATAATTGGCTTTCAGGTGCACAAAAAGGTTCTGTTTTTACACCATAGCCTTAAATGTTTTTTCCTATCTGAGACTGACTCATTGTTAAAGCAGCTGAGTCTACAGCAGTTGGAAAGAGCCATCAAGAAACAAAAATGATCTCTTGAATTTCTTTCAAAGAGGAAAACCTTTGCTTGGAAATAAAATCATAAGAGCCTACACTACCACCTGAACTAATATATATTTGAGAAGGAAAACACCAAACTACTGCACAATACTTTTATTCCTGCATTACTTCCCCTCCAAAACACTCTATACCAGAGAGAGCTATGTGCATGATACTGTGGGGAATATATCCATCACGGCCAGACTGTGCCTGAGGGCTCCCTGGTTGCTGGTGGCTGAAGAGGTCACTGCTTGCACTGCAGCTCACAGCCCTCAGCCACCACAGTTCACAGCCAATGTACGAAAATAAGCTGAACCCTGCCACAACTTCAGTGTGCCCATGGTGGGGGATGCTCACTGCAGCTGTTCACAGGCAAACACATCACTTGTTCTTCTTTCATTTGGAGGGGTGGCAAAGGGATGGAGCAGACAGTTAGGAGTGGTGACCTCAGAAATTGCCCTTGTGTGAATAATTGGAGCTTTTGAGTCAGAGGCTGAAGATACAAAAGCAGGTCTCTTCTCCACAGCCAGTGAGTCATAATGACGTCAGTCTCACTCCTTCAGTGTCAGTGACACCCTATTTGGTGTTTTATTTTAATCCTCATTTTCTGAAGTCAGGTGATTATGCACATATACCATTTTGGAGATTGGAGGTTTTTTGGGGGATGTTTCCTTATTATGTTAGTTTCTCGCCTTCACCTTTGAAAAGGTAAGCTTCAAAATGTTGTCGCATGCATGCTTTGAAGGCTCAGGTAGTATAAGGGAGCCAAAGTAAAGCCATTAGCATTTTAATCTTTTTTAAATTACATGTGGGATCTGACTCAGGGTTTTTGAAAACTTTGATGTTAGTGGTGCTGCAGAACACTGTAACCAAGCAAGAGGTGTATGTCTGGCTACCCCAGGGCAGACGAACAGGCTGTTTTCCTCAGGCAGAATTGCCCTTAGCATCAAGTCTGTGTTTGTGGGACACAACCAAGTTTGTGCCTCTTGTGAAATGGCAGACTTGGAAAATACCTTATTTTTTGTGCTGGGGAATACATCTTGTTATGAAGAACATTTTAATTTTAAGTTGCACTTCCCTGGTGTTGTAAATGATCATGCCTTCCTTAGATCCCACATCCCCTTCTGAGAAAACATGGCAGGACATGGGGACCAGACTCACCGATGCTGGTGCACTCCATCGTGTGGTTGTTGGCTTCCAGCCCATCGGGGCACTTTTCAAGGCACTTTCCACTGTATAAGTAAAACCCACTTTTACACTTTGTGCAGAAGTTTCTGGTGAAGCAGGTGTCACAGTCAGCTTTACATTCTGAAATGCAAACAGTAAACAACAGCATTGTTGCTCTTTGCCATGAACTGCCATGGGCTCTCTCACATATACAAGAATCACACAATTCTAGCAATGGCAGACAATCTTCAAAGGAAACAAATTATATTAGCACTTCTTGCTGGCCTGTGAGGCCACTTGGTGAGGCCAGCCACAAATGACCCTGGGAAGGGTGAGAATTTAGAAAGGATGGCCTGATGCTGAACAGCCTTACACTGCTAATCTTCTTGGAAACCTATGCAAATGGCAGGCAGAGCACAGCACGTGAGAATAACACTGTTTGCTTCTGCCCTACACTGGCACCACATAGGTACTAATTAACCCCATGGGGCACAAGTGTTGGGTTGGCTCCACACTACCTATCTCCAGCAGATAAAAAATATTCATACAGGAGGAAAAAAAAAAAAAAAAAAAAAAAAAAAAAAAAAAAGCCAGAATTTAGAATCTGCTTAGGAGTGATTTTGATCAACATATCTTTCTTTTTCTTTAAATTATTCCCTGATGTTCAATCAGATGTTCTGTAGCATTTAAAGTATTCTCTATATGACTACCAAAATTGGCATTGCTGATATATTTCCTAGTTCTCATAAATTTTTAAGAGAAATGAATTAAACCTTATGTATGGCACGGCTCATGTTTGATATGCAAGGCCACACACTGCTAAAAAGTGAGCAAATACTTTGCAGTGTCAAGTTACTCTGTAAGACTTTACTCTGGGGTCCATCCATTAAATAACTTTTATTACCAGGTAAAAACTGGGAGAGTTTCTTGGCCATCACTCTTATGTTTTTATATCACCTGTGGGATTAAAAGCAGTGAATTCAACAACAAGAAGAGAAGTGGGGAGGAGATTGCAATCTTTTCCAGTTCATTTGTGGTTCAAAAATGCACAGTGGGGTCAAAATGTTGCGTGAGCAGTAAAGAATAGAGTTGGCTTCTCTGCCCCTCAGCCCAGAGACAACACAAATCGGTAAATTCCCCCAAATCAGGTTGAAACCTGGCCAGGTGAAGCCTGGCCAGCTTCTACAGGCATTCAGAGGACTACGAGTGTGAGACAAGCTATAAAGAGACCAGGGCAAACCACATCTCCAAAGAATGCCACCTGCCATCTTCTCTCCTTGTTGTGGGGTCAGGTGGGTAAGGGCAGTGGGATAAACAGCTCCAGCCACTAAGATTCAGCATTCCTCAGTCCCCTCTCTCTCTTCAGAGCTGCCGGTGTTCTCTTGCTTCTGGAGGGCAGTTCCTGGTGCCCATTCATGCTTCCTCTTCACAGGGGAATGTAGAGGAGGAGAAGGCCATGACTGGGTTCTAGGCAGGTCATTCAAGCAGAGCCAGAATCCCTGAGCTTTAGGCCACTTTGTGGTCTTTAACTTCTTGCTTGGGTTAATGTTTACTGCAATACTACAAAGAACTGAACAAATAAGGACATTGCCTGTTCATCTCCTCTGTTGACTTAACTCCTAAGGAGACACAGCATTCAAGAGAGAACAAACAAATCCATGCACTTCCCCTTTCCCCAGCACTTACTTGCACACTTATTAATGTCAGGATACCGTGTCCCGTAGTATCCACTTGGACATGAGGAAAGACACACTCCAATCTGTTTCATGCCAATCCTCTCCAGAACAAAAAAGAGCCTGGGCTTACATGACAAGCATCCGTTGTAGTCAGAGCATGTAGCACACCCTCCTTGGCAACCCTGGCTCACGTTAGGATGCACTGAGAAGAGAAGAATTAAAAAAAAAACAACTGTGAGAGAACAATACATTAAATGAAATAATGGTTCCTCTGCACTTGGAAGGCTGGACCATCCATCTCTCTGACGGCTCTAAAGATTGTTTCATTTTTTCTTGTCTCTTCTGACCTGACTTGTCATTTCAGAAATTATTTAATCTGCATAAAAATGAGAAGCTCAGCTGACATCTTCACATCTTGCAGAAATAGCCATCAGTAAATGATCTTTGAAATAGGTTGTGTGGAACAGCAGCTTTCTAGAGAATATTCATTTTTCTTTTCCCTGTTTTCAGGGGTCTTTCTGCCTTGTGTGCACTTGGCTCAGCAGATAAATTCACGTTCACTTACTCTTACTTTTCCTAGTTGGATGATTAAAAATCTATCTAGTGTATCATTTCCTTCATTGACTAAATGCCATTTTATTTGAGTTCTGCTGTGCAGGAATAAGATCTTGTAAGATCTGATGATAATTTAAAAAAAAGACACAGGAGAGCCATCCTTCTCACCCTCCCTCATACCCTGGAATGTTCTCTCTGGCATGTTTTTAATCTCTAACAATTACAACCTGATGTTTAGACTTAACTGTGGTATTTACCCTGCTCCAGTCTCAGCATGTAGCACAGGTAGGATTATATTTGCCTTTCAATTGAATTGTTCTAATTCTTCAGACAAGGAAAGAAAATCTATTACATTCACTGTCTTTTGGGGCTTGGGGATAGCAGAAAAGAGGATGGTTTTGCAGACTATCTTTTCAGTAGCAGACATTAATCTGCTGTGTGATACACTGAAATGTATTACTGCTCAGTGGTAGGGAATAAAGTTTTTCATCCTTCTGTACTTTAGAAGTTGTTACCTACTTTTAATTTCTTCTTGCTTGCTTTATTAAATAAATTGAAACTAAAAAAATAGTGAAGCATCAAGTAACTCCACACCCTGTGTCCCCTCTTTTTTTTGGCCTTGTCTTGCATGAAAAAAATGGTAATTTTTTAAGTGCAAGCTTTAATCTCTCAGCCTAACACATCTGGTTATATTTCATATATAGAAGAAATATAGTCCTCATTTACATTTGTAACTTGTATTTATAAATACTATTGGCTTCCTGTTCTGCCTTCTCCTCAGGCTAGTGATAATTTTGGAAATATGCGCATGCCGTGGTGTGATTGCCTGTTTTAGTGCTTTGATTTTATTTTGATCAGCAGACACTGCTAAATAGCTTGCACACACAATTAACTTGTTTTTTTTCAACTCCTTTCTGTGGAGCCCTTGGAGGCAGACCAGGAGTCCATATGAATCCATGGTTTATATGTTGAGAGCCACCATTGCCTGCTGCTTCAGGGGAGGGTTATCTGGCAGAGAAGTTCAGGAGCACTTCTGTACTTTGTTCACTTACACTCTCAGCAGAAAAGACATGTCCCATGAATGGGAAAAGCAGTTTTCTGTGCTCTGAGGTTTCAATGACAAGCCCTGTGATCTGGGGAACCTCAAAGGGAATTCAAGTTCACTCTTCCTCTTTCATTAATAACATAAGGAACGAGGATTATTTCTCTCAGTAGGACTGGACATAGGTGAGATGTACAAACTTTGGCCTTGCTGTGCACAAGCAATTTCAGTAAGAATACAAGAACTCAATTCTCTGTGCATATTGAGACACTCATTTTGTAGCACAACCCAGAGAAAAATGTGCTTTCAATGAGGACACACCACCATTATGAGAATAAATGACATTCAGCATAGTGAGAAGTTGCAACCCCAATTCAGTTATCATATTTGCTTTCACTGGACTCTCAAAATACTGAGTACTTAATCAATATAATAATTTTTTTCTGAAAATATTCCAAAGATACAGAGCTCATTGATTTTGAAATTAAGAGCCTGGAAAATATTTTCTTTTTAAAGTTAAGTAAATGAAAACGTCCTTGTCTCTCTCTCCTCTGTCTTGTGGCCCTTGTATGAAACTACTTTAAAAGGCAGACACAGTAATGTGATCTAAGAAGCTGACATTATTTAAAAACTATCTGTGACTTTCCTTCATTAAGTCTGACAGTTGGATGAAAAAGCAGCTGAAGTACAAAATATTTGTCATCAAAGCTGCTATATAAAATATGGATGATCACTTTTGACGGGAAACATATTATGTGTGAGCACCTGTGACACATCATTATGAATAGATTCTCTTGACAGAGAAAACATTATGTGCAACTGCTCTGAGGTCAAGATGTGTGTGTGAGCTGAGACAGGCAATACTTTACTATTGAAATATGATAATTCTCTATAGCCAAGATCCATTACATGGCAAATTTCCATCTTCCCTTTAACTCCAGCAGTACTAAGTGTAAAATGAAATGTACTCCTAGCCATTTTCATAATTTCTGTCTCTTTTCATGCATTCCAGATACATGTCACACAAATAGCAGAGCAAAAAAGGAAAGCCTGTAGTTCCAAATGGAGACTGTTATTGCTAGTGTTATGGACCAAGGAATAGGATAAAATATGCAAGTCAAGCTCCATTGATTTGATGTCATGCTACAAGTAACTCTGTGAAGCAAAATAAGCTCCAGTTCTTGGAAATTCTTAAAAAATATAACTGAAAACCAGAATTAACATTTTAAATGAAGCACATGTTTTTCTCTCTTAAAAACTATTAAAGAGATGTGCTTTTTTGATTGTCTGTTACTGCGTCCGGCATTTCTTTGAGTCTTGTATCTGTGTTATAAAATAGTTTCTCATTTGTGTCGCAATAAGGGTAGACCTTTTTTCTGGCCCAGGCAAGAATCAAAGCAGGAAGGGACAAGCTGCATGCTCCAGACACTGGCATTCTTTGAAAGCACTGGGCTTTTTCATTGAACCTGGGAGAAAAAAAATTGTGGAGCAAAAATATTTGTGCCTCAAGAATGAGATAATGTGTTTGAAATAAGGCATCTCCAAGTTCCAGCTGAAGATCTTGTTCTTGTTACCCCTCAGCCTCCTCCCTCTCTGGTTCAGATCCAGGTGCTTGCCATATCCTCGCAATGTATGGGCCAGTCCTCTCTCTGCTGCAAAGACTGGGTGGGATTGAAGGGATTCCAGAATCCATTCAATCTTCTGGGTACAGAACTGTCCTGTACTCTTCCTCTCTCATTGCAGCAAGTTGTTAGTACCTGCAGATCTCTAGTGCTTCAGCAACTGAAACCATAATCCCAAGGAAGCAACCAGAAGTTTTACCTCTTTTTTTTTCCCTATATCAGACACTGAGCTCACAGTTTAAGTCATGTGCCGCAAGAAGCTGGAAACATAAAGCCCATCTGGTAAAATCCAGTCACGGTACACCAGGAGTAAGCATTGCTTCAAATTTCTAGACTTAGGTCAACAGTAGAAATGGGTAAGTAATGTATATCCACATTAAGAAATGCTTTGAAGTGAAAAAGCAGGTGATAAAGCACTAGGAGAGCACAGACCACTCCTGTTAGCCACAAATTATAGATGTGGTAAGAGGGATGAAGAAAGATTCAGTGCCTTGGCAGAGGGTTGGGCACTGTGGCCTTGTGGGTTAGGCACTGGCTGCAGAACCAGGAGGTATGGACTGTAGCTTTGCAAATATGTCCAAGAAATGCTCTTGCTAAATACACTTGTTTGAAACCACTTGGTCTTTGGTACACCCTACTGTGTTACAAAGACAAAAAAAATGACATACAAAAAATTCTCAACAATGTTCAGAACTGACTCAATGAGGATGAAATACTCTATGCATGACCCTACTAACCATTGAGTGCTCCGTCCTCTTGTATCCAAACGCTTTTTGAACACAGTGAAATCACAGACTCTCAGGGATGGAAAATACAGCATAGCAGTGGGCAAAGCAAATGGTGGGAGCACAGAGACACAAAGACAAGTTCTTTCTCAGCTTTTACACAAACATCAGCCAGAAGTGATGCAAACTACTCATTTGCAGACTCATGACTGGCTATAGGTCCAAAATCTGTCCCTTCTTTTTTCTTTTTGAAAAATCTAAACACTGGAGATTAGAGAAGACCCTAAATGAATGTTGAACTGTTCCCTTCTCCTGTCTGGTTTTAAGCCCCTTTTTTCCCAGAGGTCTCTTTTTGTGCAAGATGTTTGTCCAGATATTAGCTTTAAGTCTCATTAGCAAATGAAATCTCAGAGTATTTTCCAAAAGCCTACTCTGGAAACAATGAGTTGTGATCTCTGTCAAAAATAGAAAGTTAAGGATAAGGAGCTGAGTTTGAATCTTAACTTTTGTGGACGAGAAGCTAGATTTTGACTGTGTGCAGCAAATAAATTCTAAACCTTTGCAATGACATTTTTCAATCAGTTTTACTCTGTGTATAGATTAAAATTTATGGAATTCAAAAAAATATGGAAACAAGAAAATGCAGGAGTAATCCAGCTGAGCATATGTTCTGACAGCTGGGGGAAAGCACTGGGTTGAAGAATATTCTTTGCTCAATTGCCACAGGTGATGTGCATCTCATCGCCTCTCTCCAATAACAAGATGTCCATTTAGAGGTTTGCTCTTGAAGTGGGCATGCTAGGCAAATGAAATCAATCCCTGCTGCTGCTCCTGGTTTCTCAGGCTTGCGAGTTCTCACAGGAAATATTTTCACAGCAGAGCTGCTCTGGAATTCGGCCTTCCCAGCTGGGCTGCCCCTTGCTGGGAGAGCCAGACCCCACCTCAGCTTCTACCACCACGCAGCACCCTCACAGACATTAGTCCTTGTGGTGGTGGGGATTTGGGATGGGAAATGCCATGGGTTCTCGTGTCATTCAATTGCTTTGTGTGCTCGCTTATGTTCCTTTCTCTTTCCCTTGCCCAGTGAGAAGCAGCTGCCTGTGGTAGTGGCCTGAAAACAATACTTCATGTAAAGCAGAGCCACTCTCAATCATGCAGACTGTCCTTTAGGCAAGCGCAAAGAGCACTTGGCATTCAGCTCTTCTAATGAGAAAGTCATTAAGGAATTCAGCTTGCAAACCACAGCGTATTTCTTCAGACTCTTTCTTGGACAGCGTTTCTTTGTGTGGAAACGTGTTAGAGGTGGGACACACAATGGTGGGGAAAAACACTGAACTGTCATATAGGCAGTAGGCAGTGGAGAGCAAAGACAAAGCCCAGGAGTAGTAGGACAGCCCTGGGAAAGCCAGTGTGTCTGTGCTTGATAAATTTGTATTTTCAGTGCTAAATAGATTGCCAGCCTGGGCCAAGGTGAAAGCTGAATTCAACCTTGCAGGTTAAGTTCTGCTTGATCACTAGGACTTAAATTTCCTGCAGGGAGGCAAGGGACTGGATGTGCTGTGATGGGGGAGCAGCTGGGGAAAGTGAACCTGTACATAGCAATTACTATGTTGGATTGGCAATAAGTTTTCTGGGATCTAACTGAATCAATGGTGATAGCTGAGGAATGTGGACTCTCTGTTCAGCCTCCTCTGGATCTACAGGAATTTGAGGCACCCGAAAAGAGGCAAAGAGGAAAAATCAGTCTGAAAGTCAACTGTTAAAACTTAATATCTTCTGCTTCTCTTTGTGATTTGATCTTCACAAATATTTTAGGACTTCTTTCTGAGAGGGTGGTAGCTCCTCCAGAGATTTGTCTGACTTCTATTTTGCTTCAGAGTATTGCTGCCTTGTGATACAAAACATGTAGCAAAGAGGATTCCCAAGTGTCTTCTTATGTTTTGAAGGAAAAAGATCTTATACAAAACAAAAAAAAATTCTCCAAACCTCTGCCTGGCTTGATAATATTTTTCTCTTCAAGAGGCACTTCACATCTGAGGGAAAAGAAACCAACCTATTTTATTCACCAAATGTCAAGACTTCTAAAAAGCAACAGAAACGTGAGTATGAGACTGTTCCAGTCTCAGGGAGTATCCGTAACTGTTTTGTAGTGGTGTCTATGAGCAAGAAGGCCCTTGGCCCAAATGGCCAAGACCTCACTGGGGATTGCCTCATCATTATTAAACACATCTGGCAGAGTGATCCTGAAAATTAAGAATACTGGCAGCCAGAACACATTTCCCCAGAATTCTGTTAGAAAGAGCATCAACAGCCTGAAAAATCTCACCAGGGGTGCAGAGTTTTATGCAGTCTCCTAGCATCTTCAGCACAACAGAAATCAGCCACAACAACCACAAATGGCTCCTTGTCATTCCAGAGAGTTTTGTAAATAAACTGAAAAATTCTTTTCGTGGAGAGAGAAGGGAAATTGACTTTTTTTTCCACATACTATGGAGCACCACCAGCATTCAAGGATCCAGGAAGTTTAACCAAACTTATATACTTTAAGTATAGGAACCAAAGAGAATCCCCGAAAAAATTGCTTTAACCACTCTGGTAGTGATGGTGAAAGTAGGACCAGGTCATGCAATACCTTCTCACATCAAGTTGTAAATCCTATAAGCAAATACAGATATTACGTTTAGAGTCAGTTGTTTCCAAATACCCAGCCTTCAAGACTATACATTATGAATCTTTTCTAAAATGTAAACTCAATTACATAATCTCTGTCTTATTGTCTAGATTAAAAAAGCTGTTATAGAAGGGTAAGTAATTGATCTATTAAAAGTAGTAACCTACTAATTGTATTAACCTAATAATTCTATGACCAGCTGTGTTATGACAGCCACCGGATTCAGCTACTTGCAAATAAAGCATCTGTGATAAAAAAGGAGGTGTGATTTTTGGAAAGAGATTGTATTTGATGCACATATAGACAGTACTTTAATATTCTAGTCCTGCAGGCTGCTGTCATGAAGCTCCCCAGCTGATTTTATACTCTTCATATGGACATCGACGGTGTCACTGTGATTCCCTTGACTCTCCAATCCCTTCCCTACAAGACATGTATGTTTCTACTGAGTAAAGAAGCAAAAATGTATAGTGTACAGGCTCATTCTTTGAAATGTTGTGGTCTTTCTGCTTGAGGGTAACTTTCCATCTCCCATTTTTGTGTTTCTAACAAAGGTTGTGAATACTTAGGCTATCCTGGTGGCAGCAGAGCCTGTTCCCCCCACATCCCATTTGCTTCTCCTGTTTTGTTCTCCTAACATACTGGAGACTTTTATTGTTGCGTGTTACACAGATGCTCGTGTATTTCCAATCTGTATAAGGATCACTCAGCTCATACTGTCAACATTACACAACTACAGTAGCATTTGCAAGTTTCTCATTTCCCGCAGGGTCTTTTGAGACCAGAGTTTTTCTCTCAAAGTTTTGTTTCAGAAACCACAGAAAGAACAGCAGGATGTAACAGATTTTACTTTCCATGCTGGGGACTAGGGAGAAGGGTTTAGAGAGCAAAAGCCTGTAATCCCATGTCAAAACTATGATTTTCTACTACCATGTTTACAGCATTAAAAAATTAATAAGCCAGACAGCAAGCCAGCCCATTGCCTTGGCAGTGCAGAGATGTGCCTTTGGTCAATTACTTAATATCCTCTCAATTTAATGTATTTTCCTAAGTGGAACTGATCAAAAGTTCGTACTGAATGAAATTATTTCTTTCTGTGTAATGATTAAATTCATACCATACTGAAGCTAAGTGGAAGCCCCAAGTACATTGTTTGCAGTGGGACTGTTCTGGACTGACACCTGCAAACATTGAAATGGAACATGTCTCTTTAAATTCAAGACTCACATCAAGATTTCAAGTCATAGGATAGGTATTAAGGAGTATCACAGTGCTGGAAAATCTCTAAAAATTGTGTTCTACAATTTGTAGCAAGGAAAAACTCTGATCTTACTTTCTGATGAAGGAAAATGGCTAACTTCTCCAGGCTGACTGGATCATCCTTTTGCCAGTGACACAAAATACTGTCCAAAATTCCAAGTTGAAATTAATGATTGAAATACTAGGTCTAGCGACTGCTTCCCTGCTGCAGTGCTATGTAGTGACACTCAGCAAATGATGATCCAACTGTTTTCACCTTTCCCTCATGTCACTGAGACCCATGCTAGTCTAAAAGAGAAAGAAGTCAAAAGTTTCTGACTGCAAAACATGAACAGTATGATGTGCAATCAAATTCAACTCTGGTGAAAAACAGACCAGAGTCGTCATCACCAGTCAGCTTGGACTCACTGACAAAAGTCTTGGGCCCCTAAAGTCAATGGCAAAACTCCTGTGAAGAAAATGGGGTGAGGATAATTTGTTAATCAACATTAGCGTAGTCCATGGTTTGGAGCATAGTTATCTGATTTTTAGAGGGCAGTGTGATTGGAGGGCCTGTTTAGATTGGGATTAAGTAATAGGATGGGTGAGATTTGAGTAGGCATCCAGTTCCTGAGAAACTGACTCAGTTCAACAGTCCTGTGTGCCTGGATTTTCTAGTGAAGTAACTATGAGTGGCACGTAGTTAGGGCTTGCTTTATCACCCCTTCTGTGTGCTGCCCTCCCTTTGAAGTCTGAGTCTTTCCCTCCCAACCAGCTTCACTGCTGCACACACTGACCCACATGAAAGAAATTTAGCACTCACACCAAGCATCATTCACTTCCCCAAAACCGTAATGCATCTGACATCACTGCAGTGACACACAGCAGGCAGTTTGCTGTTCAGCTACAGCTGTGCTACAAAGTATTTGAGCTGAATTATTGGGGTGCTGGTGACAAAATCAAGGCTATCATCCATTTTGTGCTAAAGAAGAGAAAGGGTTCATTTTCTGTGTAGTGATACATCACCACTTCCCAGAGGATTTTCACACCAATCAGGTCAGTTGATTGGAAGAGAAAATGAATTAAAATGAATTGAAACGTCTGCTTGGTTTTTGGGTTTTTTTGTTTTGTTTTTTTTTTTGTTTTTTAATTGATGTAACATCTATAATAGTATGTTTGTAATCCCAAATCCAATTGACAGTATAACGCTGACACACTAAACTTTGTCAAAATATTTCTATTTTTGAAGAGTATCATAGTCTAATGGAATTTTATTTTATTAATAATTGTCTGATTGGTTTTAATTTAAAATAGCAATAGCAACACTGTAAAGGTGATAAGGGATTATAAGATTTAGAATTTCAATTTAAAAACAAAAAGAGATTCTACAGTAAAAAAGATAAACTGAGGCCACCTATTGACAATATTGGGTAAAAAAAACCAAAACCTCATAGCTCAATAATTATATATAAAATCAAGAATTAAATATCTAGGAAACTATGGGTTAGTGTTATGAGTCTTATTAGACATTTTATAGTAAGAGCTGCAAAGTCAATTGTTTTGAAGCCATTTTAATATTTCTGTACAATAGCAAAAAAAATGAAAAAAAATCTAATTTGTCTTTAAAATTTGTCTCTAGCCTAAACAGAAAAAAAACCCTCACATTTGAAAAGATTAATGGGCAAACAATGAACTATAAATTTTAAGATTACTTTTTATCTAATACATTATTTAATATCACTGATGCATATCGAAAGTGACATCTGACACTTTTTTATGCACAATTGAAGAAATGGTCATAAAAATATATTTTTGTTGAAGTATTTCACTGGTAACAATGATAGGAGTCGCATCATTTAGGCTGGATGAGAGCAGCATCCTGAGGGTGCATATTTAACCTTGCTCTGGATGTTCAAGTACAAATTTGTAAGACACATCTTCCCAACCAAGCTCTTGCACAAGAAAATGATCCATTTACTATTTTGTGGCCTAAGAGAGCTGCTTTTTCAGGTGTCAGATGCCTTAGCCAGCTTGCAAAATATCCTTAGCACTTTGCAATGTGCTCTGTTGAAGAACATTTTTCTAATAACTCCAGTAATGAGGAAGGGAGGACTGTTTGGTTCTGTTTTGTCACGCTGTAACTTAATTAAGTTAAGCTGATGCAGAATGAATGATAGAAATAGAACCCATTACTGCAAATAGAACTGCCTAATATAAGTTATGCCAACAATTAGTTAGGCTTCAGTGAAAACCCAACATCCCCTAGATATTAGAAAAACATGAAATCACAGCAGTTATTTTTAAAGCATCCAATATGATGAATATTTGGCAGCTCAGCTGGTGGCCAGTGGCTTGCCACCACGTTGGGCTGCCATGAGACAGGGCTCGGATGTGAGATGACCGCAACAACACCACTCGAAATGCTGGGCTGCTGCAAGAAAATTGGGCTAAAAAATGTCACAAGCAGATGCCAGAATGGAATAAGTGAAAGGAAAGATTGAGCTGTGTCCTAGAATGAAAACATCCTCCTTAACTGGCTCCTTGACCTCCTGGACTTGCACAAAGCAAGCCAAGCCATTTGTCTCACAGAGGTAGCTACTCCAAGTACCCAACAAGCATATGCTCCTGGTGACAGCAATCAAAATCATGCATGAAGGGATCCAGTCCTGGGGTTGAATGATGGACCCAGTTATCAACTTGTAATCTGTAGGCCACCAGAGCTCTACATGATGTTAGAAATCAGGAAAAATTATTGTGATGGTGTCGGTTTCGCACCTCCAAAGCAAAAATATACACAGTCCAGCACACATGAAAAAGAATCCATGTGGAAAAAGGTAAAAAGTACAGGTTAACTTTCAGCATCTAGTTACTTTGTCTTTCCCTAACAGTACCACTGAGTTATGTGCCTTTGAAGAAAGTTAGGGGTTCTCGGGTTTGAAAGGTTGATGATGTTGGCTGGCTAAGGTCCCTTTCTAGCATTGTAAAGTACTAGAATCTACATTTTCAAATCTAGGGCGTCCAGTGAGACAACTAATCTCCTGCTTCATTCCTGTGTATATGCCCTCATTTTCAGAATGGTTGCAGAAGATGGAGGTGTTCAGAGGTCTGAAAATGAAGCTACTTATTCAGGATTCCAATCAAAGAATTGCTACTTCACTTCTAGAGCCAAACTTAGAAATTTTTGCTTTATCATTTTTGAGCTTCAAATTTTTCATCTGCAAAGGAGAAATGATACCTATCTCTTAGGATTGTGAGGTGTTTAATTCATGGATATTTACACTATGTCCTCAGCTTTGGCTGAAATTTCTGGCTTCTTTGCACACGCAAGCCTTCATGAGAGAGACTGTTCCTGGCATCACATTAAACCTTGCTTTATAGAGAATTCTCTCATATACATCAGATTGTTATGGGCACAACTATTGAGTCATGGGTGCAAGTGTGGTAACAATTTATTGTAGTTATTCACACAACATTTCCATGCACAGATTTCAAAGGCGGACTGAGACAAGTTGAGAAGCCAGTTCTTTTAACTTTCTGGTTTCTGGTCTGTGACTGAAGAGATTAGATTATTGGAAAACATGCTATTAGCACTGGCTTGCAGCCAAAGGGTCTGCTATGGATTCTGCAAGGGGTGCTGTACTCACTGTAAATTAAGGAAAAGAGCTGGGTAAGTTACTCCAGTGAGGAATGTTCCCTTTGGGAATTGTCCACAGCAAACGAGAGCTGTGGTAGGTGAGCAAAGAGCAACAGGGAGAAGAAATTAACAAAAAAGGTCAGAAATTTCATGGAAATAAAAGGCTCTTTTTCTCCTCTACACTTAGCACTAAGTTAATAAGCTTTAAAATTTCTTGATCCCTTTTATGCTACCTTCTGCCTACCCAGACCAATTTGGGAAAAAAAACCCATACAATTACCACGTAAGCCCATTATTAAATTCCTTCCCATTCAAAAAAGCACATCAACATATGGTTACCTACATGCATATGTTACAGACCCCTTGACTTCAATTAGACTTAAATACCTGATTAAAATTAAGGATTCATTCTTGAATGGAGGCTCTTGTGCTTGGAGCAGACACTTATCTTCCTGAATTAGGCAAAAGCCTAACTCCTACCATACTATGAAAATAATGCCTTGAACTTCTCAGTCATTAACTAATTCAAAGTTTAAACATTTTTTTTTTTTGCTCCTCAATAGTTTTGGGTAATTTTGTATTGGTGAAAAAAAATCAAATATTTTCAGCATAATGACCACGTTTTCATGGTGTTCCAGAGAGCAAAACCATTATTTTTTTCTCCTTATTATTAGAAGATTGGAAAAAAAATCTCTTCCCTAATACTGCAGAGAAAAGCAGAGCTCTGTGAATTCAAAGGACTTATGAAAGGCTTCTAGCACTACTTTATTAACTTTTTAAAATTAATGTTCATGCATTTTAAATCATTGCCATTATATTTGGGAGTAAGATTTCTACAGTGCTTGGAGTCAGCAGCCCTCTTCCTTTGTGTCTCAGCAAGAGACTCAACAAAGATAATAATTTCAGTGCTTTTTTATATAAAGGTGTTTGATTTTAGTTTACTGAATAGTTTTATAAGGGGCTACTAAGCTATATCCTCACAGGAAGGCAAACAGATTGCTTTGATTTCAGTAAGACTCAAACCAGCGTTCTATAAAAGGAGGGACTCAAAGCCTGTTCATTAATCTCTAAAGTATCTTTTTCAGCTTAAATCTGCTGTTTGCCTTATAATACTTTCCATACCAACATCGTATGTAACACTCCATATGGAAAAAAGCCAATATCACAAAGGTGTTCTCACAGAAAATTAGAAAGAGGTGTTCAAAGGTGAGCTAAATAAAAAGGAGGCCAAATGATCAGGAAAAACATTTACAAAGTTTATCGCGTACATGGAAAAAAGATAATAATTAATGCAAACTATTGTGATTTCAGCCATCCTTAAAATCCCTGAGAAAACTATATAATCATGTAGCAATAGCAGCAGTAAGACTCCAAATATGTGTGCAGTTCTGTAGGACTTTTCACCTTGTGGTCCTCGAAGCACTTTTTGGCAATCAAATGAGATGCAACTCCATGATGTAAGTAAATGCTTTAGGGGCCATATTACCTTTAACAACACATGTTTGGAGAAGAATGGGAAATGCACTGCCTGTCTGATGATTGCTATAACCAGTCTGAACTGAGACATTTGAGGAACCTCTCGGGTTGAAGCTGTGACTCTTGCCAGCAAATCCAGATTGGTTGCTGGATTGGTTGCAGATTGGTTGCGTGGTCTTATTCTACTTTGTATTGCAAGGAGGAGGCACAGCTGCCCCAAAGCCCATCCCAAAGCAATGGTTCAGTAGCGGGGATTAAGAAGGGACAGTGCATCACCTCACAGCTACTTTCCCACCTATGAAGATCTCTAAGCTTTGAAGTGTCTTGTTGCTTCATAATGCTTGAGAGGTGCTGGTGGCAGGCAGGACACAGCAATGAGGATGTCCTCATGTCTTCCCTTGCAGCAGGAACACAGTTTCTTGGTCACTACATAGGGACAATGCTGTCTTAGACCCTGCCCCAATTCTCTCGTAACAACTTTGTAAGCAAAGAACAGCGACATAAATATTTATCACCAAAAGGCTTTCACTGGCATAGAACAGGTCTGAGCTGAGACATGCTGAGGCCTCAGTCAAACCTGCTCTTAGACAAAAAAGAGCATAGTAAGATCTCTAACTGGCTTAGGGGACTGTTTTCTCCAAAACCCGCCTTGTCTGAGCACACTTCACAGCAGCAGTTCTTTGTCTAGGCAGTATTAAAAAAAAAAAAAAAAAAAAAAAAAAAAAAAAAAAAAAAAGCAGTCTGTAACAAAGCATTGCCCCTAAAATATCTCTGCTATCTACCACTGGAAGTAAAGATATAACTGATTAATGGTTGGAAATAGGCATCAGTGAGATTCAACTGCATTAATTAAGATGAAATTCAGAGAGCCTTGGTAGATAAAATCATTGCAGCAGTCTCAGGGAGGCAGTATAATCTCAATCACATGTATGTTTCAAATCAGAGGTGAGATACCTTTTTAAAAGCATGTTGTATCTTAGCCATAAATTATTGTGCCTGGGAAAGGAATTGTTGAGTGGATCAAACAGTTTATGCTGGGCACCTTCTGACATCCCTTGCCACTGTGGCCCTGTCTAGGGACACATGCTGGCAAGGTAGCCTTTTGTTAGTATTTTGTCTTAAGATAGTATCAGCAATATCACAGTTTTCTTACTCACAGTGGGTTGTGTTATGCTTATCAATCTAATTCTAACGACTAAAAAATGAAATTATAGTGGATAAAAGCAAATAAAAGTGTCATATTTTAATATCAGATGATGATCCAATATTTTCTTTGTGATTTCAGAACTACTTTTTTCACAGAGGATTTCAGAAATTAGATAAACTTTAATTTCCTTATAACAAGGTCCGCATTGTTGCCTTAAGAAGAAAATGGGAATTTTATGTCTAATAAGGTTTCTCTGTAGCATATCTGCTGAATGAGGCATCAGGATAAGCAAACAGATGGTAGGAGACTTGTTGATTTTACCATTATATATTTGTGCAAGATGGAGAATGGGAGAGCATCAAGATAGTACCCTTTTGAATTCACATAATTTTCTCTTGTTGTGTCTTAGCCACTTGCCTAATCCACTAGCTTACTTATGTCCCTCTTTCTTGAAGAGATCACTGAGTCTGTCTCTCTACAGCTTTTCTAGAGCATGAGTATCTCTTCTGCTTGGCCTTCTTAAACTCCTACTTATGCACACACAGAGGTACAGAAGGAGATAAATTGCCTTCCCTGCTGACACAGAAGCCTCCACCTCTGTAACTCACCATGATCAGAGATAGGAGTACCCACCAAGTCAGCATGCTCCGGCTTAGTGGCTCATACCCAACCCTTCCAGTTGTCCAGGTTGCTTTTATTGAATTCTCCAGCTAAGATCTAAAGTCACTTACAGAAAATGGTGACTAATTTTGAAAGGTTGGATATGACTATGAAACTGAGTTGAAAGGATGAGCACAGATTGATGTCTAGGATAACCCAGAAACCCTATCCAAGCATTTTATTTAAGGTAAGGGGACAAGAAATGAGAAGGAGACTGGTAGCTTCAAAAATTAGATGTGATGCTAAGAAGTCTACCCTACATGCATTATTTGTGAATACCAGACATTTCCACCCTGGGAAAACATCATAAGTGGTCTGGATAAGCTCCAGGCCTTTTTCTTGCAGGACTTAACCTGTTCAAGGTGGACACTGGAGTCAAATGTTGTATCCAATTTTTGCCCCTTCTGTATTAGAACTAGGACACGATACTCACTGATCACTGACAAAAAATAGAGTAATTAAAATTTTAAAAATCTGTATCATCAACCTCTGTTATGATAGAAAAGTCTGCTATGGTATGCACCACATAGACATATACCTGCTCTTCACAGTGTTCCTAGAACATAATTTACTTTTTAAGCAAAGATATTGGCTAACATGTAGATGTGTTTATTGATCTTCATTCATCTCGGTTGCAAAAGCAGAATTTTTTATTCTCAAAATTATGTCTTATGTGGAAAGAGACTTCTGCTACAATTACTTAAGTACTTCATAATAAGCACCAGAACAGTGTTAGTGTTCATCCTTTCTCTGCTACTAATACATTAAAGATACTGGATAAACAGGAAAATCTTCGAATACAATAAGAGTAAAAAAAATCCACCAGACCAGTGCTTGTCTTTTCCCCTGTAATACATGACAATTCTTGATACATTTTGAGGTGGAAGGGGACTTGGTGGTTTGGGGTTGTTTTTTTTTGGTGGGGGAGAGGTTATATTTTTGGGGCAGACCAGAGAAAAACAAAGATGTCTTAACAGGGACTCAGTACTTTTGTGGATCATTTAAAAGACATTGGTCAGGGTAACACACTCTGTCCATTGCTGTCTGGAAGATATGCGAGCATGGCACACACTCTACAGAATGTTATCTCTAAGCTGATATTTGTAATGATAACACACTGATGTTCAAATTACACTGTGTTCTGGTTGCTGCCTTCTGTCTTGCCCTTTCTTACAAGCAGTCTAGAGGTAGGACTTTCATATGCATTTGTAAAGAGTCTATAGCTGGAAACATTAATAAGAGCTATCACTTAGGAGCAGTTACTTACACTGTGTTTAATCTCTAATGGATTCTTTTAAATATTTACAGTATAACAGTTGTCATACCAAATGCTGGACATTACTGGCAACTTCCAAGCAGTCAAAAGGAGAGGAGAGGAGAGGAGAGGAGAGGAGGGGAGAGGAGAGGAGAG
>JANPWX010000204.1:1539458-1552757 GCA_024734555.1 Trochalopteron elliotii
AGGAGAACCTACTTGTTGCATTCTTCTGTGGAGTTTTAGTGAGACAGGTTCTGCATTGAGTAGCTTGGTGGCACTGAGCAAGAATGATCCAGAGGATTGTGCACACCCCAGCATCAAGTTATGATTCGGTCATGTAAAACTGCCTCTATTCTTGTTTATCTTGGGGGAAATGACTGTTTGACTGTTTGCTTTGCAGACACTGAAGTAAATAAACTGTATGAAAGGCCAGTGGCTGTTACAAGAGGTGGAGGAGCTCCAAACTGTTTGGGAGTGTCAGGATACCACCTGCTGTTCTCTTGGACAATGTCTTGGCTGATAGATTTGAACCTGCAGTATTTCCCTGTTGTTGTGGCTTCTCGACACAGGTTGTTATGGACTTTAAAATAAATAAAGCTAGTACTATGAGGCTGAAAGGAAGCCCTTGGTGGGCCTCATCCCCTCAGCCCCTGAAGTTACCTTGGCTCTGGTGAGAACAGGGTGTGTGGTGTGAAGCAGGTGTGGAGGAGGAACAAGAGAATGGGCAGCAGTAGGAGGCTGTGGCTATTGGGAGGGACCTATGTGCCAGCAGCTGCTGAGCAGCAGGTCACCCACCAGGCTATTCAGCTGTGTCTAACAACTGGGGTCTTGGGCAGGCAAGAGGAGGGGATGGTGGCTGCATCACTGTTTTACAGCTGGCAAAAGTGCTGGTACATGGGAGGGGGCCTGAGACACAAGGCACTTGTGTGTCCCGCTATCCCCTACTGTGACACAGCAGGTCTGTACTTACACAAAAAGGCACCAAAGATTGTTGTCTTTCCTTGGAAAAATTTCCATTGACTTCAAAATGAGAGCCTTGCGTGAATAAGAACCTATGAATTTACCCAGATCTATAAGTTTTCTGTAGCATTTGCTATTGTAAAGGCCTGTCCTCATTTTGAGACGTGTGTGTGTCTCTTGTGTGTGTGTGTATGAATGCATGTGTGAGAGGGAGAGAACTCTCACTGCCTACAACTGTTCTGCCAAGATAAACTTTGGAGCATTTTATAAATTAACTCTGCTCTATGTGTTTATTTTTCTTTTGGAGATTCTAAAAAGAGACTGTTCAACCCATCTTATTAGGGGCAGCACATTTTTTTAAAGAGAAAAATAAGTTCCGACTCTGCACTGGAAAGTATTTGCTATTTTCAGTGAAAAGTATTCTTTCCTTCTGACCTGGCATATTAGATAAGATTTATATTTCTGACCTGACATTAGGTAGTTAAGATTTATTCTTCTATATTAACTTTACTGAGCTTGCAAGCTATTCATTTACAGCATAGGGAATATATTTATGGCAGAAGCAAAGAAAGTTCACTACAAAGTAGTAAAATATGTTATTAGGAGTGTCCCATAGACTGATGAAAATTTTGAGTACCCTTGCAGCTGGCTCCCTTCTGACTCCTTTTTCCTTCTTTGTTATTTCAACTTTAAAACTTGAATTTGAAGTCTGTTTCAATGGCAAATAACTTAAAAGAGTCCAGATGATTCTAATATATCCACATTCATGTACATACATTTATGCTGTGATTGAGAGGTGTGGGGAAGGGGATAACAAGTGACTTGAATTCTCTCCGTGTTCTGCTGGCAATGACCCAGGCATAAGTAACATTGGACCGCGCTCTCCTGCCAGTATAAATCAGGAGGAACTCCGCTGGGGTATAAAGCTGGTGTGTGAGTGAGCGCTGAATCAGATCTGGAGCTTTTCTCTATCCAAAGGTGTGGACCCAGGCAATCCGTTAATGTCCAATTGACTTTAAGAGGGGAACCGCAGACTATGATGGAAACCTGGAAGCACTTCAAGACTCTATAGGCAGAAGGTTGGAAAGTTAGAGCCCTCCTATTGAAATCAGTAGCAAAACCTCCCATTAACTTCAACAGGAAAAGAATCAGGTCCTAGAAATGTCTGGAAGTCAGAGAATTGCATGGCTCAAGAAAAAGGTAATAGGAGCTGATGACTTGCACCAATAAATCACCAACACAAACCTGGCCATGCTTGGTTTAGACTCAAAATTGCTTTCATCTGATGTTTGAAACTTTTTCATTGTAAAACCTTAAAGAAGAACTGGCAGCTGAGAGAGCTGTCTGAACACGAGGCCAACGGCTGGACAGGGCGTGGTGCCTCCTCTGCCTCTGCATCATCGGAGGGAGTCCATCTTAAAGAGAAGCAACAAGCACTGGCCTGCCTGTAGAGACAGCAGTGCTTGCACTCTGCTGTGAACCAGAGAATTTTTATTTCAGAAACTGTCAGACTAACTCTGTAAATCCACTTAGACTGAATATATTGGGGAAGGAAGATTATGGCTCCACAGCAAGCCAAGAGGAGGAGTAGATATTTCCATTTGTGGACATTATTAAACTCCTGTCACAAGAGAGAATAGAGATGAGCAGAGCTTTGAGGAATTAAATGTATTGGAGAAAGGGCTTGGCATAGGGAAAGTTGGGACCATCAGGCATTACAAGGGCTGGGAATTGCTTACAGAGTGCAGTGAGCAGAGCTGCATATTGCAGTTCAGCTGAGGAACTCTGCTGCTCATCCTGTGTGACACAAGGCAGCTGAGGGGGAAGATTCTACTTCTGAACAAACTCCTATTTATAAGTTGTACTGAGTCGAGGCCAACTGCCCTGCCACACAACTTGAGTACCCCTGATAAAGCAGTGGGGAAAAGCACAACATTGGGGGGGGGGGGAGCTTTCCTCCCCCCCTCAATATTTTTCCAAATAGTGCATTTTTTTCTGCTGGTCCCTAAAGGGGAGAGCAGTAGACAGACTGGATGCATAGTTTGGTATCTGTGCTTGGTCAAAGAGCCGTAGACTTGTTTGATGTCAGCTGACACATTCAGAATAATTCACCACTTTACAAACTCCACACTTCATATTCTTGTATTTGATAGACCTCAGGGCTACATTCTCTGTTAGTCAATGCAAACCTTCCTATCCTTCCTTATATCTGACATAGGCTCCAAGGATTCACATCTTTCTGTATATGCAGAGACTCATGGCTTGTTTTTACAATCTGTCTCTGTAAATCAAAGAAGTTCTTCACTGCTTCTTTTCTCTCACCAAGAAACCCACTGCTATCATCAAGTCATCACACTACAGCTCAAGGGTATCCTTTCTCTTTTCACCATTTCTCCCCAAAACCCTGGTGTCAGCAACATAAGTTGCAATAATTTGTAATTGAAAAGGAAAATTATGTTGAGGCATCGAAAGGCAAAATTATGTTGAGGAAGAAACTTGCTTGTAGACACAAACAAGGGAGTGAGGGTGAGAGAGCACAAAAAACGTGTTTCTTTGGGGTGACACTAAGGAAAAACAGAAATTGCTAAGACTATGAGAAAATAAATATTAAAAAAATCGATTTGACAAAAGGCACATTATTGTACATACTATATATTATATTGAATGTATGATCATGTGAATTCTGGTGTGTCTGTTCTGGTTCAATGCATTCACCTGCTAGTTCTCATTTCCAGTAGGCTTGGGCTGGATTCATATGTTGAATGGATTATGAGAAGGACATGGATCACACATGTATCAAATCTGGCAGGCTAATGGAGCTGATCTAGACTTATTACTTCCTCTATCACTTGCCACTTCAGAAAATGCAACATTTTGTGTCTATTCCTGTGCTCACTTATTTGGCTAGTCTGGTCTGGTGCATGTTCTCATTCTGTGAATTACTTCAGGCACTACTTTGAGAGACAGTGCTCAGGCTCAATATCTGTAGGAAGAGAGGGAAGGCAAAGAAGGAAAATGCTCAGGAGTACACAGTGCTGGGCAGGGTGAATAAGTACACCATGGGGAAAGCCATATAAATATCTCTCCTACACCTCTAAGTGGCAAATCGCAGCTATTCTCTGACAAAATACAGTTGAATACCCTCATGTCCTGTACCAGCAACTCACAAAAAGAATTGCATTTCTGCTCCTTTTCTTGGTGATTGGCAACAAAAAGCTCCCACTTATCATGTTTTCTTAGTAGCCTGTATAAACATTTAGGCTGGGTTCTGTGCACATGCAAATTTTATGCTGGCAGGGCTCTGTGAGATATTTGCCTCCTGACATGAGTTGTAACTAGAAGCAGAATCAGTCCCTTAACCTTTGTGACATGTTTATTCTGCCTAAACCATCTCCCATCAAAAACAATAGAGGCTCTAATTGAAAACCTCGGGTTAGTATGGCATGTGCCTTATGATCATGACATTGTTTTTGCTGTTATAAGAGAGGAATATTATCTTTCCTTGCACATGCACAGATGGAGTTACAGAAGTGAACCCATATGCACAGCCAACCCCAGGAACATTAACAGCAGTTCTGCTGCATTGTCACAGCGGCAAGGAAAGACTCTTTTTCACTGGCGCCACCAATTTTCCCTGCCCAGAGCATAACCTCTGGAGCATCATTTTCCTTCCAAGTGGCTAAGTAAAATTCCCAGTCTAGTGATATAAGTCATTTGAAAAGCAAGAAAGGTTTCAGAAACAAAAAAGGAAGGGCCCATATAACTTTCTGTTACAGTTTGAAACATGCCGAGCTCGTCAGAAAGAAAAGAGGATCCCCTAACAAGCTTCCCAGTCAATTTTTATGTTGTTCTTTAATTTAGCATTTTGTTTAACCCACATAAAACTAATTATTTTGTTTTCCATGACCAAACACAAGATAAGAATAGTGGGAGAAGAGATGGAGTTTTCAGACAAACTAAAGAACTTCACCTGGAGTCAAAAACCTCTATCTATGAGGATATCAGCATGCATTTCACCTATATTTTAAGACAATCTCAAAGTGAAAATACTTTAATTCTTGCTTGTGTTGATGTGAACTTTTGTGTATGTATGGGAATGCATATATACAGACATAGATATTAATGTGTGGAGGAGAAGGGAGAGATGACGATGCGTGAGCATGAGTTTTTCCAATTCTAGGACAACAGCTGTGGGGTCAGGGTTTTCCAGGCAATTAACTATATAAGTCAGAGAATGTTTCTGTAGGAGTCAAGGGAGATGGAAGATTCTACTTCTGAATAAACTCTCTTACATGCAGTGCTGCAATTTCTGTGACTGATCTCTTTTGAACAGGATGTGTCCAAGGTCTCTGCATACTTCCAGATGAAAAACACAGGCCCTTTTTCCTGTTCCCAGAAGTAACCACAGCCAATCATGGAACCTAAAGGCTAAAGACTAAAAGACTCAACCAGCAAGTTTCATAGATGAATAACTTACTTTTCAAGAAATTATGCAAGGCTTCAGAAAGGATTTTGGATTGACTTTCATAATCCTTGGTGGTCTTTTAGTGGTAGCTATGGTTAGAATCCTCCTCTCTCACATAATCAAGAAAGTATGGTAATGCAAGAGAAGACTATTCTTTTGATTAACCTATTTTATCCAGACTCAGGTGTGATTTATCCTGAGGAGAAATGAACTTCTCTGCTCATTGGGTAGCTGGAAATGATGTGACTTCAGAAGGAGGTGAATAGCAGCTTGTCCTCGTCTTGAAAGGGTACAGTTCACAGTTTCTTTTGTGACCAGCCAGATCCTGGCAACGAGTATTAAGATTCCCCCACTCAGTGCTTCTAACCTCCATAAGGCTTGGGAAGACTTGTGTTTAGCAGAGTATCCAGGTACAATATATAGATACCTCATAAAGGAAAGCCTGTTTAAAACTTCCTCAATAATTTTCACCTTCATAGAATGATTGAGACTACACAACCATTATATATGTGTCACTGCTTGTTAGATATACTGAACTCGGAGTTAGTAATGTGGCAACTTACTTGTTCTAAGACATGTTTGAAGGAAGCTGGGGCTTTAAAGCATGATTAGTATCTTAGTTAATCACTCAGATGAAAGAACATGATAGCCAGTCATGGAAGAGACTAAACACTTTCAAATTGTATTGATTTTGTAGGTTTTAGCAGAAATAAATTATGCCAAATGAGAAAACGCAATATTTTTGTCCACAAGCTGTCTAGGGCAACTTGTTTTTTATGTTTATCTGTTCCTCAAAATGACTTTGGTCTATTCTTCAGAAATAATATATGACCTAAGCAGTGATGAGGACGTCCTTTTGCTGACAGTCACTTGAAATTGAATCCTACTGGCAGATTTTTACACATCTGAAACTTCTCTTGCATTGGTAGCTTAAAAAACATATTTAAATAGTTTCATTCCTGAAGTCAGGGCCTTGATCTTAAAAATACTTGTCTAGGACATAGCACAGCTTATAAATTCCACACTCTCATACAGAATTCTACTTTCCCTTTTAATACGCCCTCAATGCTGAAACTTGTCAATTGCCCAACTTTTCATAAAACATAAACACAAGAGACAAATGTGTGATTTTCATTTTGGACTGCAAAACAGAAACTGTTTTGGTTTCTTTTCTGTTTTTTTTTTTTTTTTTTTTTTTTGCAAAACACAAAATCATGTCATTTATTTGCCTTCCAGGCCTTCAGGATCTTGTCTATTAGACATCAGCAACCAGTGTGCCCAGCACAAGGCAGTCTCATTTCAGCTGGTTATTTTTAGTTCTGTGTCATACTAAAGCTTTCTGGAATCTTCATCCATCCCCATGTGTTTGCGAAATACTTGCACTTAGCATCTTCTGACTCCCATGTTGAATAAATAGCCTTTGCTCCCACTCTTCTATTTTGGAGATTTTGGAGGGCCAGTTCTTCACTCGGCAGTAACATCAAGTAAAATAACACCAGCAACTCATTATTCAGTAGCATAGAAAAAAGTGAAATTAATTATGAACATTCTAGGAAAAGGAAACAAGGTTATGAAACACTTGCTGACACTGGTTTGTGTAATCTTCATGAATAAGCAACTCAATAATGCTGGGCAAGTGTGCGTGGGAGGCTCACTCTGGAGAAACTGGCTGTTTTCCTCTCTCTGACCAGTGGAGCTGTTATGATAAAAAATGTTGTTGCTAAAGAAACCTGTAATAAATCCTAATGGGAGTATTGCATGTGCTGATAACATACATAAACTTTGTAAACATATTGAAGTGTCAGGTTTTAGTAGCTCTGGTTCATGTGGATATTCATTAAAGTTTTTCAAGGAATTCAACAGAAATCTTGTTCCACCAGCTAGTTGCTCCTACGATTCTGGTTCATGTGAGAACCTTGTCTTCCTTCCCCTTGAAACAGAGCCTCGCCCTGTAGGAAAGCTGAGTTAAAATATCCCCAGCCCTACCTCTGCTGTGGCTTCCCATGAAAACATTATCACCAGTGAAGCTATGTACCCAGGGAGTTATTTGGGGACAAGTGGGGTGGATGAGCTGGTGCTTGGCAGAGGATTTACGCTGTTCCAAACATCCCTATTTTTTGTCATGATGTACTCCATTGACATCTCCATCGAAGTACAGCTGGTAGCTCTGAGCAAGGTATTTCAGTTGCCTTTTAGTAGGTGAGAGGTGTTGCGTGCCCACAAAAGGGACAAAATCCAGCACGCTGAACAAAGGAGACTTAACCTGGCCTGAAAAGATGAGGTCAGAAACTGCATCAAATCCTGGATGTCCAGGGAATTTAGGTGCTCTGGCACTACTACACAGCCCTGCAAACCAGTACATTCTTTAATAAAAGAAAGGAGAATTCGCTCTTTTCTTCTGAAACACACCAAGAAGGGAGCAGCAGCCTTGCTGCCCCTTAACGTATCCAAAAGCTTAGCTGCTAAAACATTTGGCCAGGAACTGAAAATCTAAGCTAAATTAATTCTTCCATATAGCATGACTCTAGCCTATCTGTATTGATATGCTCTAATAAACTGATGCTTTCACCTGGATTTGCATGTAATCTCAGATCGCTGCTCACACTGATTTTAGTTTGCACAGGAAAGGCAAGGGCTTGAGGGATGTGTATGGAGCAGGAATGCCTGTGACTTTATCCCAATGTCAGTAAGCATTCATCTGCAATATTATGTGCTCTGTGTGGAGGAACTTGGCATTGATATATTTATTGTTTGTCATTATTTTTTCACTGCATTTTTTTAACACAGGGTTTCTTTAAGAGAAAGTCTCAAAGTCTCTGCATGAAGGGACCTGAGCTCAGATAGATGCTCAATGCCAGTAAGATGAAACATCACGCTAGAAATGACAGAGCATCTGAGAAATGTCCACGTGTCAAGGGTGAGGTGGAAATTTAACATTATTGAAGGTGCGGGACTCATATTTAAATCCTGTCCCAGACACACCTTAGGCACCTTGTGTCCTGTTCTTGGATGTGAGCCTTTCTGTGTTTGGCCTTGCACTTTACAGGAAGCCACAGGAATCACACATCGTTACTATACCAACATCTATCAATGACCTCCTGTTTCATTTTACAGTGCCCCAAAATCTTCTTTACCCTGTAGAAAATATTAAATGTCTGAAATCCCATCTAGGACTTTGCAATTTTAAACATGAAACCTGTCAGGACGTAATACTGAGACACATTAAGAAGTTTGAAAGGATAAAGTTTATAGCAGCACTACGAGAACTTGGTGTAAACCTGTGGTTTGGGGTTTTACTTTTATTTAAAAGGACTACTATAAGCATTCCTTTATGTTCTTCCTCCCAGTTATCCTGTTGTGTGGAGCCAAAATATCAATGCAAGACTGGGGTGCTGCTTCAGGCTGGCAGGAGCTCAGTGCTACTGCCACAGCCAAAGGCTCTCCGGGTTCAGCTCTGGTCCCCATAGGTGAGTTCTTGCCTTGGAGCACTGGAGCAAGATGTGTTTTGTGGCTTCTTTACTTCAGTGGCTGCTATGTTTGATCACAGGAGTAAGTGACACTAACATTTTAAAATGTAAGGTCGATAGCTCATAATCTAGAAACTGAAACACACAAAAATGTTTATTACTCAGCTGTCATACAACCGTAGTACAATTGTTCCTCAAGTAGCATTGCTCATTGCACTGCTCTGTACTAGCAACAAAAATAAGGTTAAAATACTCATTAATAAAATCTGTTAGATTTTATTATGACAAAACATCTAATTGTAATCATTCTGCTGTCGCCAAAAACTCAGTTATTCGATTATTTATAAAAAAGTTGGAACTCTCGTTTTGGTTTTGTTTTTTTTTTTTTTTTGAGAGCCATAGCACGTTTTGCATGAATAAATGTTCTCTGAGTACTTTTTTCTGAAGCATTGTTTGTGGTAATAGCAGACAGACAGACTTTTGTATAAAAACGTACATGGTTTCAGCTGCCTTTTGTCACCTGATAAGACTGCTTTGTTCAAAATTATTTTGGTAAAAAAACTGGCAATGTGATTTTGAGTAGTTCAGACTCCAAAATTAGAAGTGAGACAAAAATATTTTTTATGAGCTTTTATATCTCTTCCACCAAACTTTTGCAACTTCTAATTTAATTTTGAGCAAAAGGGACAATTCACTGCAGGGGAAAAATCGTTCTTAAGAACATCCATAATTTTAATGGAGGAGTGTTGCTAGTAGTCACTGTCTATAAATGATTGAGTATGAAATGACAGACAGCTTGCTAATGTTAGCAATAAAGTACAGTGGTCAAGCCAGCACACTTGCTTGGCAAACCAGAAAGCAAAATGAGCATGCTAAGCAAGAAAAAATGAGTGAGTCTGATTTTTGAGTTCTAGTTCAGATTTTATCAGGTATAACTTCCATTGTCTCCAGTGAAAAATTTATGGCAAAAAGAAACAGCAGAATGGGAATTGGCAAAGGCTTGGTACATTAAGGGCAAAGCTCAAAAGAAGAAATGAGTCTCAGTTAACTTGTTTGGTTTCAGTTGACTTAATAGGGGGAAGTAGTAAAATAGTTGTACTTTTCATATGATTAAGAAAGAGGCTGCCTCCCAAGCAGCTAAGTACCATAGTTTTGAAAGGTAAGACACATTGTTTTATCCTCTTTAGGGGTTGTACATATTTAAATCATGCAATTTTCCAAGTATTTTAGTATGGGATTTCTTCCAAGCTCAAAATGTATCCTGAGGTCCTGCGGAAAAAGTCCATTCCAGATCCAGCATAGTCCATAAGACTTTCTCCACTGAAAGCAAAGGGAGCAGGTTCAAGCTCTAAAACCATCTCACTAATAATAGCAATATTTTATTCTGTTGGCACAGAGAAATAGGACTTTTCACATATTTTCAGGTATACCATCCTACATCAATGTCTGAGAATTTGTAGTAATGTGTATTTAAATGTGTATTTAAACATGAATTTTATATAGTATAAGAAATGTTTCCAGAAGGTCATAGAAAAAAAATTGAAATTATAACCCTTTCAGATGTCAGGTATGAAATGGGAACTGCTCAGTAATGTCCTCTAGTCTCCTGGGATAACAACACTTATCATTCCACATATGCTGGTATAATCAGGCACAGATTTACACACATATAGAGTTATTAAAAAAAAATAACAACACAAGCAGTCTATTCCTATCATGCTTCTAAAGATTTCAGCTATTGGTAGTGATTTTCTGATATTTAATTTTTTAAGATATCACTACAGTGAGATATGTTCACAGTTTATGACAACACAATGGAACGGCTTCTGCTTCCAATGACTGCAATAGGAATTTTACCATCTATTTTTACATGGACAGATTCTCATCCAAAAAATGAGAAATATAGTTTCATTGAAAAAAAAAAAAAAAAAGACACACTTGTCACCAGCAAAGTATTTACCCTCACAGTGCTAATATGAAGACATCACAGAAAAAAATTAACAGCAGCATACAAACACTTTTTGAAGGAGAGTTAACAGTAATTCAATCCTGCCCAAGGGGGGCTGCCTGATAGCTGCTTGCTTGGCTAACTTCTGCTTCAAACTGTTGCACTGAGATACAAAACTATTTCTGTTTTTAAAAATTGGTAACAACATCTATATTATATACCAACTCTGTAGTACTGACATCTGTCACGTGCCAGCCCTAAACATACATGTAGACATCAAGAATATATACAGGTGGTGAACTATTAAAAGAATTGCTTCTACGATGAAATGTTATTTTAACTAATAATGTAATTCCTTTTTTCTTGCTGATATTCTACCTCCATGTGAATTACACCCTGCACAAGAGTATTAAAAGGCTGAAGATATAATTTTACCAGTTGGTGTTTTGTCAGTGTTTTCCTGGTTTGGTTTTGTTTTTATATATATTAATTAATATAGCTATATTTGCAAATGGGCTGTTACACACCTCCCTAATTTTGTGCTCGTAAGTAGTTGAATGCAAAACAAGCCAGAGATGCAGAGTGTTTGCAGACTGGAGCCCTTCACTAGTGATTGTGACCAGAAGCAGATGCTGGAAGACCTGCAGTCCCACATCAGCAGAGGAATAGACAGAGGAGCAATGGAAGGCAGGCAGGCAGGCAGGCAGGCAGGCAGGCAGGCAGGCAGGCAGGAAGGAAGGAAGGAAGGAAGGAAGGAAGGAAGGAAGGAAGGAAGACCAAGTATCCTGGACATGGTGTTATAGTGAAAAGCAGGACACAATTTGATGGGCTGCCAATAATCATGGGAGCTCTGCATCCAAATTGCATTTCCATAAAGTCATACAGATTATTTTACTCACAAATGTAGGAGTGTGGTAGAACTTCTATCACTTTGCTTATTCTAGATTTCCAAATTTAGTCCATGGCTCACTGCTAGTCCACAGCGTTGTGGCAAACGGTCTGCCGGTCATTCACAGACCCGCAGCAAATAATATTTTATTTCTGTCTCTTAGAAGGTCAGTGAGAGACGTACATAGCTGTCAGTACTAAGTTTTGAGAGTTGGTAGTGGCCTGCAGACCCAAAATATTTTGGTACTATTGACTTGATCCGCTTTATTTTCTAAGCAAACTGCAATCACTGGCCAATTCACAGAAATTCTTATTTATTGGTACGCTAGTCTATACTCAGCCACATATTACTCTGTATTGTAAGACTCAAACAAGCAACTTTGTTAATTGCTTAATTGCTCTTAACAGAATAAAACCACAAATTTCTCTGCTAATGGTATGTTTGCTTTTAAACTTTTATTGATCATGTTCTATGTCTAACTCTGGACCCAATCATCTGTCTGCACTTTGTTGACTTCAGAGGAGTTTTATCTCTCCACAGCCAACTATATCTTTACTGCTGATCATGGGACAGAAATTTAGGATTCCCCAACTAGAAAAGTCCGTAAGAGTTTGGAGATTACAGGATTACAAACTAGACATTTCTCATAGTAAGGATTACTTTGGCAATAGTACAAAATAAGTAATGCTTCAGGACCAGATCCTTCTGATGGGCTATATCTAACAAAGGAATTTCAATTTATACCAGCTGAGAGTCTGGCATGGCCTATTCTGAATTAGTTCAGATTTTATAATTTATTTATGTTAAAATATGTAAGTCTACAATATAATGCATGGAATGGAGGACTCTGATAATAAACAAAACAAAGCAACATGGACTCACTGAGTGCTTGACAGGAAGTTATTTGTACTACATTTAAAAATAAGTAGGTTAAAGAGAAGTTTAAAAACATTTCCCTAGAAATGTGCTTATGATTTATGATTTATGATTAAAGGAGACTATCAGAGCAAAAGAAACAGAAATCCAGGGAAAGTCTTCCACGCAGTAGATTAATTTGACAGGTGTCTTATTTATCTGCACACTATAATTTATTTCAAGTTGCACTATTCACTAACAGCGATTCATATGTTTTTAAAGCCAAAGTGATTAGTGCAAATGATCGTAACCACTTCTGTAATAACTTTCATAAACATTCACTCTCTAAATTTTTGCTTCAAGCCAAGTAACCACTATTTATACCAAATCATGTTTTACGACCAGCTGGATACGAAGACCTCGGCCAGTAGACGATGCATACCACGTCCAGGTGAGGTGTTCTGAAAGGCTTTTTGCCTTCACTGCCAAAATAACGAGCCAGATTTTCATTCTGACCCTCTAGCTGTGGTTTTCCAGCCACTTGTTCTGTTCTGAATTTATCTCAGCTCTTGCATTTCAACCATAAAACTTTGAGCGAGTGCTCGGTACCTTCTCCACAGTGCACCAACCAGCTGAATACTCGCGGCCAACGCTTCCGCCTCTATTTCCCGAAAGTTTCCCTGCTGTGCAGGTTGCCTGAGGACGAACGAGATGGGACGGAGCTCTCCGGGAGAGCGCATCGCGTCTGCCCCGACGCTTGGGAGCGCCGGCTGCCCTGCGCCCAGCGCTGCCAGCGGCCGCGGGCAAGGAGGCAGATCTGCCTTCTCCCGCCGAGAGTGGGGCAGCTCCCGGCCCGAGGAGTGTTGAGCCGTGTCGAGCCGTGCCGGGCCGTGCCGAGCGGCGGGAGCCGAGCACCTGC
>JANPWX010000204.1:1555178-1590005 GCA_024734555.1 Trochalopteron elliotii
CTACACCGTCAATGTCCGGAGAGGCTGGAGACCCCCTCCCGCAGGTCTCCGCTCGCCTCCCCTCCCCTCCGCCGCCGGCCTTCCTGGGGTCACCGCGGAGATGCCGCTGCCCCCCGCGCCCCGGCCCCTCCGTGGGGAGGGGCGCCCCAGTCGCCGGGGGGACGGGGCGGGATGCTTGGCCCCTTCCCTGCGGAGGGGGACACAGCGCGGCACCCTCTCTTCCCCGAATTTGTCCCTTACATTCCGGCTCGCAGAGGTGGGGAGATGGGAGTGGGGCGCTGGGCGGGGTGGGGGGGTCTCCAGCCTCTCGGGATTTTCTCCGTCGTGGCCTTTCCCCACTGGGCAGGGGTTTTCCGGGGTAGCTTCTGTGGCGGGACGGGACAGAGCAAACCTGCGTGTCCTGCCGGGGCCAGGGACCGTCCCCACGGCCTGCCGGCGGCAGGCGACACACTGGGCTGGCCCCAGGCTGGGGTAGAGCGGAGCCGTGAGCCCGGGAGTGAACACGGCCGCCTCCCGCCCGTGCCGCCGGGACCCTCAGCAGAGCGCCGGCAGCGAGGGCACAGCTCAGCTGCACCTCGGCGAAGCGAGGCAGTCTGTTTGACAGAAGGATATCGCCTTTCTTTTATCCGGCAAGGGTTTCCTTTTGGGGTGAAGGGGTAGGCTACAATGGTGAGGTTGATTCAAGGTAAAACTGGCGACTTCACTGAGCCCTTTCTTGCTTGCCTTCTTATCTCGGTGCCTATCGCTGGGATGAGAGAGTGAGCCAGGTTAAACCAGCGCTGATCGCATCAAGAACCTCAATGGTGTGAGGAGCGGCCACTCTTATTTGTAACTGTTTTCCCCACTCTCTCTCCCCGCTGTCCCTCTCAGAGCTGTTAAATACCGGCACCATAAAATGTGGGGGATTTAAAGGTCTGTGGGAGGCTCCCTTTGAAAAGGACTCTGGGGAAAGTCTTTCTAATCCAGGATACTTGAGCCGGATGGGGTGGGATTGCCAGAGAGGCATAAAATAAAAATCATTCAGGAGAAAAAACTAGGGGCTACCCTGACATGTAGAAAGTGCATTTGTCTCGATGTTTTGTTTCGTTGGAGATTGAAACTTCTTGTGTGCTGGTGTGTGCATATAAATCTGGCTTGCTATCTGAGCAAGCCACATGAGTGGCATAAATAAACAAGGCAATGAAAAAAGGATGGGACATGTATGTGAGCCAACCTGCAGCTAGTCAGCCAACTCACTCGAGCAGCATTAGCACCAGTGGGCAGAGAAAGCGTGTCAAAAAATAAATGCTCCGTGAGAAACATAAGGAAAACATTAAACAAATGGGGAGTGCACTCCCTCTCCTTGCCCTGACGAAGCACAACTGAGAAACTCTGCTCACTGTCTCTCCTGCCTCCTCCCTTTGCTGTGTCCTTGCTCCAGCAAAGATGCACAGGACAGATGTGTTGGGAGACAGCCCTGGGGACTGCATGGGTCACCCAAGCGCCTCAGCAAAACCGACTCGTGGAGCCTGCACCAACCGAGGGCCAAGCAGTAGGGCAAGGTATGCATGAGTGACCAGCAGCGGGGGAGAGACGTGGTTTATTTGCTGTGGAAGAGGGGCAGAGACATAGAATGAGGAGAAAACAAAAGCTGTGCCTTGACTCAAGACAGGATCCAAAAAGCGGCCGGGTGAGAGGACGCCAGGAGCCTGGTTGCCTCCACAAACCAGCCCCATTAGGGGGGAAGAAAACCACCCAACAACAATAACAAACTGAACCCATAAACAGTTACTGCCGTTCTGCGATAAAAGGGGAAGATTTATATTGTTGAAATGTGTGGAAGGAGCTTGTTCCAGAGCAAAACTCTGGCGTGCAATTCTCTGTTTATGTCGCTCATCCCGATGGATGAGATATCAGCGGCAAAGTTCAGGCTGACATCAGCCCTGGGGAGGCAGAGCCAGCGGCCAGGCTGGGCTGCGCGGGGCTGCACAGCTGTGCCTGGGCCTGCGGGCGGTGGACGATCAGTTTCGGGGAGATCCAGCACACAAGAAGCCTTCCCCTCATCAGGCCGGGAATCGTGAGGAGCCAGCAGCAGCACACACTGTGGAGGGAGCTGGACGTAGTGTTTCCTTGCAAGTGAAACAGATGAATCGGAAACAGTTCCCAGGGTGGTTTTATGCGCCTCGCTGTTTTGGGGTTTATTAAAGAGGGTGGGGAGGGAAAGAATGGCTGATGGTCTGTGTGTTGCCGGAAAGTCAAATATATCTGTTTTACTGAGCTGCAACAAAGCCAGCAGCAGGAGTCTATAAAATCAGCAAGGTATTGTTGGTGGGGTTTTTTTTGTTTGTTTGTTTTTGGTTTTTTGTTTGTTTTTGTTTTTTTTTTAAGGAGAGCAATCCTTTCGTCAAAGAGTAATAGTGTGTTGTGTTTTCACTATTGTAATTCCTGCCCATCAGTTTCTCCATGCAAACTCCCACAGCTAGAAAATGTTGATTTCAGTTTTCCAAATAGCTAATACATTGTATTAGAAAAAAAAAGGTGGCCTCAGGATCTTCAGATTATATCCCAAATATAATATTAATATTAAATTAATAGCTGATATTCTGTTTGCTTAAAATGGCACTCTAGTCATAAAAACTAGCCATGTGAACAGGACAGCTGAATGCTCACCCTTTGTCATTCTTCTCTAGACTGGAAATAGTTTGTGTAAGTGAACAAAAGAGTCACTAATTTGCCTTTTCAACTTGGGGAACACAGTAAAGGAATAAAGGCCTTGGATTACTCCTGAGATATAACTTGAAAATGAAGCATACTGTGTCCAATACAAATCCTGATTTTTCAGGTACTGATCAGGGTAATAGATGGCATAGGTCAGACTTCACCACCAAGGAGTCATCCCTGGTAGCTTCCCCACAGATCTGGGTCAGTAATGTCTGAGAAGGGAGAAGGATTGGAGGACTGGAGCAGGAGTCCTGAGTAATGGTTGCACAACCTGGCATGTCTACTATTCATTAAACACTCACAATATTCTTGGCACCACACAGGACCCCAAATCATGACAGTCTTTGCTCCAGATTTCTCTTTTCCTGTACAAACTAAGGGCAAGCACAGTTGGCAAGGCACACAGAAGGAAGGACCAATATTTAAGAAATTACCCAGAATACACACACAAACACACACACACACGAACATATCTGTAAGCATCTGTGTTTCTCTGTGTGTGTATTACTATTCTTTTCCATACTTCCCAGTCTTACAGTTGTTACATTTCTCTGTGTTTCCTAACATAACCCATTTGTTATTTAGCCATGTCCAATTTAGGAGGTTAATCTCCTGTAACATCATGAGTATTCTCAAAAGCTGTTAATATCACAAACAGAAGATTGTATTTGAATAATGTAAATATACTGAAAAAAGTGAATGATGAAAAATTCTTTCCTCACAGCAAGTTGAACTTAAGTATACATTTTTAAAAATAAACCGATTCCTAAAGATTCAGTCTCAATATCCTTAATAATGTCTTTATGTTTCAGATATTTAAAATATCTAATGGCAGAACACTAACAACATGTGCAGCAGGGAACAATCCTACACTGGCAACAAATAGACTAGATGACCTAATTGATTTTTCCCATCTCCGACTTGTGCAATTCTGTCATTGTAATAAAATCCCAGTGTAATCAAAGTTTACAGGATCAGGTCCTAAATTAGCATGTCGATCTGGACTACCCCTCTGTCTGGGTCAGGTCCAAAGCCTGCTGCTGTCAGCTTGACCTTTTATCAGTCTGAGAGAGGGTTAGATCTGGTCTTCGGGATCACACTGGAGGAGGGCTGAATTGTTGTTTTGTTGTGTGTGGAAAAAAAAAAAAAAAGGCGTATTTGTGGGAAAAACACACAAACAAATTTTGCAGCACAAACCTTCCAGATGTGGTTCAGTTAAGAAAGCCCAACAGGAAGGCCTCAAAATGAAAAGTTTTTGGCACAGAGGAAGTTTTGCAGTTAATATGAGGATGATCAAACCATGCTAAGTCATTGTTTCCCTCTATTCATCTATCAGTTGGTTGTCTCTTGGACATGTGATCCGATTGTAAAATTCTTGGGATGCAGACCAACTTTTTGTTCTGTGTTTGCAGCATCTGTGCCTACAGCAACTGTGTCTGCAAGAAAAAATCTCAGCATTGCCCTGGAAGTATCTGTGTATTTTGGGTGTAAATACTCATTCTAGAGCCAAAGCAATTAACATAAATGTTTTTCTAATGTATGCTAAATTTTAAAAAAACTAAACCAAACTTTTGATGTAGGCTAACTTCAACCACCCAGAAGGCAATACTAGAATAACTGTACTGGCTTAAATGCATGCATCAGTTTGCCCAAGTCTGCTTCTCCTGTGGTGACAGCCCATAGGGTGGAACTATCACTGGGTGAAGCTGGAGGATGTGAGTAACCAGCAACAAAGGTTCACAGCCGTCTGACACATCCATTTGTCTAGGCATTGATTTCTCTATGATTTCAGTATTTGGGAGGAGCTGTTTTCTCACTTTGGCAGTGTTTCCTGTGAATTTCTTTGGTGTTAATGTCCATCTAAGTAGATTCCACACTTGCCCAAGTGACTTGCTTGTTCCCACTTCCTGGGCTCTCTTGGGGTTTGGGAAATATCCATTTGAAAAGTGAAACACAAAAAAGGTTTTTTTCAGCATATTCGTTTTCCTGGTCTGGTAGGCCATGAGGTTGAAAAATCCAACATGTAAAACAGTATGGGCAGGGAGTGTCTCAAATAGGTCAGTGAAGCAATCTCACTACTGCAGGTGAAATTACAAATGTAAGGTTCCTTGGAAAGGCAGGGACAAGGGAATAACCATTGTTGCTGAAGAACTGGGCAGTCACTGTCTCAACATGAGGAACAGAGCATGCAACCATAGGTTACCCTGCCCTGTCCTTCACTAGACATTGGTAAATGTGTCAGTGATACTTATTCTATGGAATGTTTCAGTATTAGGCAGATAGTGCTCAGCAGCCTGGAACACTTCTGTACCCAGATGCTCTTGTTGCTTATTTCAAGGCGTAAAGTGAAGTTCTGGGAAACTGCAAAATGGTAGTCCTGAAGAATAATATTCTGTGTTTGACTCTGGTGCATCGGTGGCACGGTACTCTTCAGAAGGACTTTTAAGCACAAGCTGATGTACATCACTATGCCTGGAGAGTTTGAAGCAATTGGATATGTTGCATCAGTTCATATTTTGCATTCAGTTCATCAGAACTGAAAAAAGCCCTTGTACTTTTCTGCAGAGACAGACGTTCCCTAGTGAGAGCCTTACCCTTTTTGTGTACCTTCCAGCATATTTCTGACCACTGTTCATGAATGGAAAGAATCACACTGTGTTTTACTTCTGAACTTAGTTCTCTTTTTGCATGAGGCTGATGACTAGTTGTTGAATAACAAGGATTTAGTGATGTGGATTTTCTGCTAAGCTAATCTGCAACATTGAACAAATTACAAATCAAGCATCAGACAGCTACAACTTGAAAGTCAAGATCTCATGAAATTGGGAAACATCTTCAATTTAGGAGTAGCAAATCCTACCTTGTAGTCATATGACTTTGCAAGTGACAGCCAGCATTCAGTATTTAGATGTCTAAACTCAGCAAATAAACTATGGCAATAGGTGTTCCTTCCAATCTGCTAGCAGAATCAACACTCATCCTGAACTGAGAGCATGGAGGAGCTAGCAATAAGGAAACATTCAGCCCAGCTAGGATTTTCTGCCCAGCTAAGTATCTATTCATGCCTGAGTCAGCCAGCCTCCTCCATCAGGGGAGAAATTAAGATCCTTTCTTTCAAAAAAATAGCCAGTTGTGTCTTTTTCTAGAGTTCCCTTTAGCCCAACGGCAATGAAACTTGGCCCCTGTGTGGACCCATGCTCCATGAGTACCTTCTGTGGGAGTGTGATTCAGGATGCAATTGCACCCCACACCCTGAGCTCTCGATTATGTGATTCTTCGGTTGAAGTTGCTTCACAGGCTGCTTTGCTGCATCTGTGCCACCATAAACATTCTTGGTGTCAGATGATAAGGAGGAATTGATTTTAAGGCACATGAAGGGAGATCTTATTTTCTGTCTCTTTTTTAAAAGTATGCTTTGCACATTTCACATTAAATGGAAATTTATGAGCAGAAACTGGTGTCTTCTGGCTGCATATACCCTAACCACTAAGAAAAGTCGCTATTGTTACCATTTCTATTTTTCTGTCCCTGTTTCGAAAACAAGCTTTTACACACTGCTTGCTGAGAGGGCCCTGGTTCCACTGGTGGCTGGGTCTAGATCCTCAGTGAATTTAGCTCTGTTTGGCCCACAGTCTGCTCAAGCAAGAGTCCTGCCTGTGCTGGCTCTGGGTCTCTGCAGGAGCTGTACTCTGAGGAGCATTCACCCCAAACAAGGACGGACGTTGGGGATTTAATTAGGTTCTTCCAGCCTTAAGCTGGTGCTGAAGATGATTCTTAAATCACAGCTTTCTGCACAGCTATCAAAATCTCTTTTGGATCAAACCTCTTGTACCAATCTGCTTTAATGTGCCTGCAGAGTTTACATACAGTGATAACATTCAGAGCATCACAAGGAACACTTCCATTGTCTTTACATGATGTTGTCGACCAACCTTCCATCTAAGAGTGAAATAATATCTCCTCCAACTGCCTAATCTGCTAGTTATTTATCTTTAATAGTTAACTGTTTGAGAGGGTGTTAGTACCCACAGACTCACAGAAAAGCATCTAGGGTTGCAATTTGCAGCAGGACTTATTATTAAGGCTTATTAAGGATATTATAAGACTTTTTAAGGACGTTGTTCAGAAATGGTATATTCCTCGATAAAACATTTATTTACAGTGTGTGGAGTTAAGAGGGGGCTTTATCTGCAACAGTAGCTCCTACAGTTGGTCCTGGCAGGCTATTTAGTGGAATCCAGGCTTTAACCATGGGGTATGCATTTAAGGAGCACATGTATAGGTTTTTCAGGAACTAGAAAGCTAATTTTGTAGTATGGACTCAAGCAGGGCATATGGTAGATAAGAGTCCCCTTTCACATTCTAACACAGGATTGAGATTTCTTAACAAAGGCAATAGAGTTGCAAAACAGCATGACTTTGTTGCAGTTAGTAATTAATGAGGTGCTAAAAGTGCCTAAACAGAGGATAGCAGACAGAGAATGCATGACTCAAGAGGATAAGAAGCCCCCATCATTTCAAACAACAGTGTCATTTAAATAAACAAGCAGCAAGTCGCTGGGTGTGTGAGGTGGGAAGGGAGCAGCAGGCAGCAGCAACATGCTCTGTCAGCCAGCACTTTTCTGCCTGTGAGAAACCAGTTGTGCTTTTCCAAATGCAGCCAGAGTCTTTAGGTGTGAAACATTTGTTTAATCCATTATTGGGGCGCAGGGGAATCACACAGTCATCGATGCTGCCACTTTTCTGGTGGCATGTTAGCCAATGCGGTTTATAATCAAAGAGCAGTAATTGCCCCGAAGGCAGTTACCAGCGACATACTGTGCAGGATAAAATCTACCTGGCAGGCTGATTTTTGGTTTTTTCCCCCTCAGACATAATTTTCTATGTTCTCAGATGAGATATAAACCACTGGTTTATGCCTTCTTATTTTCTGTTTTCCTTTCTTTTTAATTTTTATTTTAACAAGCTTCGGAGATTTTGTGCCATTCTGCAGAGCACTCCAGGGTTATTATTTATTTTAAGCAAAACTAATTCCAGTTCAAGTATTATATGAAAATAGCAAAGGTTTATAAAGTGTTTGTCCTGCAATGTTTACTTTCTTTCTGACCAAACATTTATAAATAGATTGAGAGAAATGTGGCAAAGCACCAAGCTCATCCACTGAGATATTTCATAAGAAACTATAATGTAAAAGTGGAATAAAGGAACATTTTTGGAAGTGATGTTTGTTAGTGAATTCTTTTTGTGTAGGGGGATATGATGCAATATGTCATGTTGACTCTCTGGAGTCTATGGCATAGTGATCCAAATGTATTCCTGGAGGTACCGCTGTGCAATACATGTCTTGTAGTCAGACTGAATTTATCTATACATTGATGCGGCAAGAGATGGCAAACTTTGGGTTTCTTCTTTCCCTTCTTTTGAGGCTTTAAAAACCAAGCAATTGAGAATCCATCACATGCTGGAAAGTAATGGACCTAGTTAGCAAGAAATCCAGTTTCTCTATTTTCACATCCAGGCATCTCAGTAAATTCGCTTTGTTTTTGTTTTTTTTTTTGTTTTTTTTTTTTTTGTTGGTTTTTTTTTTTTTTTTTTTTTCTTTCTTACCCAAGTAATTTTTCATCTTACTTTCTGGCAAAGAGAGAAGGAAAATTGTGCCTGTCCTGTATTGCCTCTTCATTATTACATATGAAACTTATGGAATGTGTTTGATGTTCTGCTTGTTTTTCATTAGAAACATAGACATAAATGCTTTGAGAGACTCTGTGCCTTGTTACCGCTGTTTTTTTTTTCTTGAAAGTTCAGTTGTTTATTCTGTGCTACCTTTTCTTCTGTTCAATATCTCACTACCACCTGTAAACAAACCTATGCAGCTCCCCAGAGTGGCAGTGGGAGAAGATACAGAGAGAGGATACATTGGTGCCTCATGTCCTGCACAACAGGACTGAGGGAGTTTCACCAAAGGGCTTGTAATGACCTAAGTGACTACAGTGGCCCTGCTCATTTTGAAATGGGTAACCAACCCTCATTTTAGAAAAAAAAAAAAAAAAAAAAAGACATTTGGGATCTTCAGATGTTGCAACACCCTGTTGAGTTTCTTTGAATCCCCAGGGGCCAAAGTGAATGAAGGTCCTGCTCTACAGCAGGTCCCCAGAGACCTGGGTCTACTCCAAGTCATCACTGCAGACCAAACTAAAGCCCTCTTGCTGCATCTAGCTGATTAAGACAGGAAGGCTTTGGTCTCCTTTTTGGAAAATGTAGGCATGCACAGTTACAGCTCTATCACCTCTGACTGAAAAAGAAGATACACCTTTGTTTTCTGGTGCCAGTGAGGCACTGAGGTGCTCTCATCTGAGCACTGCAGGGGCTTAGCTGTAACTGGCAGGAGCCCTATTGAAGAGAGGCTGCTGGGCACAGGAGTCTTGCACTTGGAGAGAACTTCGGTGGGACTACAGTGAGTTTCTGCAACAGAAAAGGGATCTCCTGATCCAAGCTTTTCCTTAAATATACTCTAGAGGGAGTCAAATCTAAAAGTTTATTTATCTTTAAAGTATTTCAATTGCAGTTGCTTCTTTTAAAAGGTTCTGTTTGTTTCCTGTTTATTTATTTTAGGCTTGTCTATTAATACAGCAATTTTGGTTGAATGTTTGTACTTTTTCAGATCAGGTAGGTGCTAATAGTACTTAAGAGGCACTACTCAGAGTGATATGTCACTGTCATGGCAATAAATAGCCCTTGAAACCAGCAATCAATTTTATCTTTGAAGGAAGCAGGCCCCTAGGAGACAAAAGTAGAAAAGAAAGTGAAAGAGTTTCATATTCCAAAGAAATGGAGGTATTGCTTGTATCAAAGTCAATTTTCTACAGTAATCCATATGACTTCGGTGTCTGTTGACATCAGGTCTATAACATGGGAACTTTATAATACAAACAAAACTCTGAAACAGATATCCCATCAATTGCATACTAGTATCTCAGAGGAAGGCTGTGGCCACATTCTATTTAAAAAACAAGTCCACTTTTACCATTAAAATGTAGTTTCAATATGCAACTATCCTTAGCTTACAGCGATCACTGGACTGTGTTTTCTGGAATTAAACCTATATCAAATGGTGAGGGGAGGGAAGACTGTGGCCCTTCAAAGACTATTTTGGGTGACAGTGTCTCCTGGAGCAGACCTACCTCTCTTTAACCTCACTTTGCATAGTTATCCAGAGTAGCAGCAGACAGGAAATTTTCTGCTTTTATTTAGCTTCCACTGTTACAGCTGCTAAATGTCTCCTGGCTTTCTGACAACAGCAGAAAACAAGCATTTGTCAGAAAAGCATGAGTTCAATTTCTTCCCTTAGAGGAGAGAGTGAGCAATGTTCATGAGGTTCCCCTCTAGAGATTCCTCCACAATCATTGAAGGAATTATGCCCACTGCCTCACAGAAAAGACTATCTGGTATCTGGAAACCCAGAAACTCCACAAATTCCCTGAGATCTAAACACTCAATAGAGATAATGAATGGGAGGCTTGAGCTAGCAGTTGAATTTCAACCTGGTTTCACTCATCAGTGGACACAACCTGGTGTAACTCAGCAAGCAGAGCCCTGCTTGTGCTGAGCTCTGTGCTGTGAGGGGATCTGTATTTTTTCATGGGGGAAATGAGAAGGATGTGGGGGGTATAGGCATGGGGTTAAAAATTGTTCTGACCACGTATCTGCATATGAGCTTGTCTTCTCAACTACTTCTGTATTCGGTGGAAAGACATAGGTATTTTATAACTGATTTATTTGTCCTGTGATAGATGTCTAAAAGAGTTGACCTGAATAGTGTCCTAAAATATGTAAATGCCCAAAGTTAGATGAAATAACTTCCCTTCTGCACTATTGTTTATAGACAAAGGAATGAGTAGAGGGAAGGTCAGGAAACTGATAGAGTATGAGAAAATAAACCCAAGCTCATTGACATTTCTGATTTCCAAAATCATTACTGTTATCTTTGTTTCACCCAGGCTTGAGGCATTTTGCATAAACCCCTGGAAAGCACCGCTCCCTCCCTCCTCTTTTCTTCTAGGGTGATGAGGGAGCTTGTCTGTCCTGTGGGAAATCCAAGCTCATGTCCCTCTTTGTCATTACATTTTCTATGGACTCCACAGCAAGAAATCGAAAGGCACATCTTACCTAATGATTTGCATCACATGGGCACAGGCTTTTCCAGCCCATCGTCTGCAGCTTACTGTCCTTGTTCTTCCCAGCTTTGCAGGTCCAGGGTAGCACATTGCCCAGGTTGCTCTCACTGTCCAGTTCTCTGTTGAGCAGCTGAGCATCCCTGTCACTGCAGGCTGGAGGAAATCCCTTCCTTTGTGGCAGTCTCCCTGCTGAAAAAGTCCTACCTGATTTTGGAGAAAGGAAGTAATTGATCAGAAGTCACTGGTTACATCAGGGAAGAGCCACCTTGATATCTGTGTTAGGAGAGAGGAGGAACGAGGGCTGGATTTCCAGTTCTCCATATTCTAGAAGGTGTCTTACCCTACCTAACCCAATCCAACCAAATGCAATCCAATGACATCCAATGGTTTATGTTTGGCCCTGGCTGGAAACACTCCAAACTTTCCCACAAACATCAGTGAACACACCACGATTTTCATAAGAAACTTTAGCTTCAATACACCCTCTTTTCTTACAAAGCTGCTAGTACAAAAAATTTGGTTAAATTCCTCAGCAATATATTTCCTTCAGTTCTTTCTAACCATAGCATTGAGCCTCCCTTAGGAACAATGTGGGCCAAAGGACTGGTGGATGAACCCTGGCTATGTTTTTCAAAGAAATCAGATGTATGAAGAGGAAACCAGGGTTAATATGAAACATTGCCCTACACCTCACATTGACTCAAAGAACGTATTTTTCTTCTCTGCCTCTTTTTTCTCTCTTTCTCTCTCTTCCCTATTTTTTCTTTTCATTACTAAATGAAATGGATCAGTTTTTCTGAAGTTCACAAAGAGGAAGTGCAGATTCTGGTGTCACTGTTTATGAACAGAGATTGACTACTGCCCATCAAATTCAAAAAAACAGCATCACTAGAACATTATAAAAGGATATTTTATTGAAATTAAATGACTGGTTGCTGCTTTGACCTATGCTTTTATAACTAAGTGGAATATTTCACACTTTTCACCTTCAAAGCCCTTTATAAATGTTTACTTATTAGTCTTCAGAATGACCTCAAGAGATATAATTTTTTTTTTATTGTGTCCCTGAAGAAAGCAGAGACAGAGAGGACCTGATGAAAATCTCATTTTCCTTATGAGTTGCTTCCCAGCAGAACTTCTGTTGTGATACTGATGGTGGGAGATCTGGTGTGGACAAGGCAGGAGCAGCCATCAACATTCAAACACTGCAATCTGCCTTGGGCCATGAATAGAAGTATATATGGTGGTTGAATTAACAGTGATAAGTCACAGTAGCTACAATTATTCCTACCTATTGGTGGAACTGAAGCAGTGGGAATGTTCTTTGGACTAAAATCTGTACAGACACAACAAAAGAGATTTGCCCACAACCAAGCTTATTAGGTATTGCAACACAATTCTTGTGTAAATATTCCCATTAAGTTCGGCTGGAATTATGAACTCTTAACTCAGGATGCACTGGAAGTCAAAGCTAGGTTGTGGAGAAGTGAAAATAATAGTGCCAGTAATTCAGTTTAAATGGCTTTTCCTGGTTGTTTTTCTGTCTTTTTTTTTTTTTTTCTTTCTTTCTTTCTTTTTTTTTCTTTTATTTTTTTCCTCAAAGCAATTGCGAATCTTGAGGGCAGATGCATCCAAACCTGTCTTCTTCCTCCTGTGGAAGAGTGTGTTAAAAGCACTCTTATATGGCAATGGTCTGCTTCCCACAGTGCCTTGGAGAGCTGAAAAGACAGAGAACTTGTGGCAAAAATCAGGGCTGTTGAGCAGTTTTTGAAGGACAGTGTGTAGCGTTAGTTCCATGAGATGCTAATTAATGACAGAAATGCAATGATGTCATCAGAAGTATGTGGCCCAGATTTGTACTCTCAGGTGATCCAGACTGCAGAGTTGTCTGCCTCAAGACAAGAATTTTCACATATATATAAAACCATATATAAAACCCTTTAGGGATAGATAATTAACTTTAAATTAATAAGCATTCCTCAACCAGATTATTTTTTAGTAATCATCAGTTCCCAGAATTTTGTCTTCACCCAGTTTAGTTAAAGAGGTGAAGTCAAACCCATCCAAGCCCTATATAAATATTATTTAATTTCTTAATACTAGCTCATTTTAATTCACTTAACAGCTCTTCTTGACAACTAAAAAGGCTTTTTAAAAAAGGTGGAACTACCTCACTAGTTGGGATTTATGCCAGCTATTTAAACCACAGACAATGTTGTACTGGGGCAGATTATGTTGCATCTGCCCTCCTGGGGATTCTTGTTCCTGCCTCTGCAGTGCCTTTTCCAAATTACTGCCGAAGACAAACACTGCAATATTCACAGATTCAGGGTTGTTATGTCTCTGCTGCACCAAAAGTTCCCTGATTCAACTAAACCTCTTACACAGAGAACCTTAAGAAGGTCCTGTCTCCTACCCAGGATTAAAGTTCAGGTTTTTTGTCCTTGCTTTCCTGGCTCATTACCAAAACCACTGAAGAGCTCTCCTTTTGTCCTTTGCAAAATCTCACACAAGCAATATGTTCCCTGGCAGTCAGTGCCTGTGTGAAAGGGAGCAGCACAAAGACACAGAACTAAACTAAACTCAACTTTCTTCAAGCTAAAGCTGAAGGATAAACCCTAAAGAAACAGAAGGGGGAGAAAAGTTTAACAGACTGAGCTCTTGCAAATACCATTCTTCCTTGTGACATTAACTTTTTTGTGGTGGTTTTTGGTAGAACTGGGTCCAGAATGAGTATAAGATGGGTATCAGGCAGGATTCTGCAATCTCACCCTGTTCTGGTCAGCATTAACATCTGCACAGTTTTGGTTAGTGGTGTGCAGTTTATGTGGCTGGCAGGGTAGCTGTGCTATCTATGGTTAGAGACACTATGAAAAAGGCTAGTCACTCAGGGATAATCTCATGAAAACAGGGCTGTACTTCTTCCAGTGCCTGCTGGGATCCAGAAGCTAGGTTGCTGCATTGCTTGAGGACAACTCCTAAGCTGGGAAGCTCTGCTGGAACTGGGCTGGTCCTGCAGGGAGACTGTTTGGAGAGCCTTGTGCTGAGCCAAGACACCAGATGATGCAGTGCTTCAGGCACAAGGTCACATGAAGGCAGTTGCTTAGCTGAGCCTGGCTCTGTGCTAAAGCTCTCATTTCTTCCCAGATGTCCAGGTACTTACGGGGTAAGTGTGTGCAGTGGTGGCTCTGTTTGGGGATGGCTGGCATTGCCTTACAGAGCCCGAGTTGCCTCTGTGTTCCACATACTCTCACTCATCTCTGCCTCCCTGTGTTATCTGAGCTTCATTGAGGATTCCTGCTCACCTCATCCTCCACTCCAGACAACACAGGGTTAATTGAATTGTTGGGCTGACTGAGCCTAACTCTTAGATTTCTCCTGCAAAAACAGGCTGCAGGAAAGGCTTTGGTAGAGATTGGTCTGACTATGAAAACAGGTGTCCATCTGAAGACTAAGAATGAAAGTGCCACTCTGAAATGAAAACCCCAGAAAAGACCAAGAAAACAGGAGAAATACATCCACTTAATGATGCCCCAGACTGTCTAGGTGGCAGCCTGCTGGGGCAAGTGCTCTGGATTAATGGAATAACCTCTCACCCTTGGAAACTAGTTTAAATCTTGCCTTAGGGTAATAAAGGAAAATTGCATCTGACGGTGTCAAATTAGTCCCTAGTGGACCTTTCTGCACATCACAAATTCACCACAAATTTCACATAGTTTGTCATGATTGGCAGAATCTGCTGGGGACAAGTTTAGGATGAGAATAGCTCAGGATTTTTAGGCTGCAAGTCAAGAGTCTTTTTGCAAATGGCTTTAACACTATCGGCCCTTCACTGTCAGAACAAAGCTGATTCAGATTCACCCCCACTCCTCAAAGCAAAGGAAACAAATAGAGGAACTGCCATCTCATGACAGAATTAAGCCATTATTCTCTCTCCTGGCTCTGGAGCCAAGGTGGTTTGTCAGAGACAGATCTAGCCTATCCCAGATCGACATCAATGTCTCATTTGTGAAGATATTTGGGATTTCCACCAGCCCACAAGAGATAAAAATAATATAATCACATGCTAGGATTTAAAATAATCAAACCTTTTAAAAAATGGTGGACTTGGCATAAATAAACTGCAGATTCTCTTGAAATGTGACCATTTCACACATACTATGCTGTGTGAAATAGCAGCTGGGAGACTCCCTAAGTCTGCAGGTATACATCTGCATCAGGGACAGGCACATATCTGCATCTCACACTTGCTCTGTACACACAGACTTTGAGGATAAAAAACTCTAAAAACCTACCCTGTACAAGGCATTAGAATTTTGAACAAATTATCTATAAAGAAATAAAAAGACCCTTTTTAAAGGTTTCATAGATTTACAAGGTCAGGGGAACAAATAGGAAAAAAAAAAAAGAATGCAGAACAGCAGCAGGAAGATGGGGTCTGGATTCATTCTCATAGCTAATGGGATGTCAGGTCTCTCTTCTCTTGGTTCTGGTACCTGAGCAAACCACCTTTGATGGAGCTGCTGAACAGTGAACTGGAGAATTTAGCGCAAATGAAAGTCCCTTCATTCAGCAGTGTAATTTGAGAAAAAAAAAGACCTTTTCTCCGGCTGCTGTGAGAAAGAGATGGTGTGCTGGCCCACAGGATGCTGGAGTAATAACACTACCTACTGATGCAGTCTGGTGTTACCATACAGGGCTTTGAAAATATCACAGCCCCTGTTTGTGTTATTGCTGGATGTCCTTACTGCTAGTCACAGCACTTTCCAGATTTATTGCCTTTTCTCAAATCCTGTTGAAAATCCTTAATAATGGCATTGAATTGGATATAAACTTGTGCTTAACATCTTTGAACACGAAACTTAAGCACTTTGCAAAGATTAGCTGAAATAAGCTGCAGTAAGGTGTGAGTTTTCTTTTAAACAACAGGAGGAAACACTACGCCTGGTTTTATGAACAATCTCACTTAACAAAACAGAATTTAGAAACACTGAGCTACCCTGTCCTGCTGGTCATTTTGGCTGAACTCCCCCAGAGTGGATATCGCAGTGCCCTGCTTCAAGCCTGGTGATTCCCTGAGCTCATGACAGGGATGTGCATAGGCAGGAGGATGGCTGCCAGTGAGCCTGTGAGTGAGGATGGGCTAGAAGCCATTGCTCTGGAAGTTAGGGTATATCTGGGGGTGTTGGAGCATGAGGACAGCACCAAATCCAGCCCTTGACTGCCCCACAGGAGGGCAGGTTCATGGACACCTCTGACAGTGTGGTCAACTCAGGGAGCTCTGTTTTGTTGCGTTTTCTGTCCATCCTTCTTCCCCAACCTGCCAGGATGCCCTGCCACAGCATTTTGGGGAGACCTCTCAGCACAGTGCCTGTACCTGCTACAGGGGGTGGCCACTGAATAATGCAAATGAATAACATAGGGGAAAACATAAATTAGAACTCTTTTCCAATATACACATGTGTAATGTCATTTTCTACATAACTAAGAAACATGCAAATAAGATAAACCTTAGAAGTTCTGAACAAAAGAATTCTAGTGTCCATTCCTACCTGTTTTCACATTTAGCATTTCCCTTTGAATGATTAATATCACAATTTTGCATAAAGCTTTCCTCTAGCATAGTCTGTTTTGTATTGCAGATCCCTACCTAGTTCTCTAATATGAGCAAGTGCTAACATTTAAATCTATTTTCTTGTAGAAGCAAGTGACTGGATCAAGCTTTAATGAAGTGAGATTTGGTAGCTTTAAAGGCCATCTACAAAGCTGAGTTAAGAAGTGCATTAAGATGAAATACTCAGGATCAAGTAATAGAATCACAGAATTGCAGAATAATTTGGGTTGGAAAGGACCTTTAAAGGTTATCTAGACTAACCCCTCTGCAATTAGCATGGACACCTACAACTAGATCAATTTGCTCAGGACTCCATCCCCATCCCTAGAGGTTTCCAGGGATGAGGCATCTACCACCTCTGTGAATCACAGAATCATTCAGGTTGGAAAAGACCTCTAGATCATCAAGCCCAGCCTTTGACTGATCCCCACCTTGTCAACTAGACCACAGCACTAAGCGCTATGTCCAGTTGTTTCTTGAACAACTCCAGGGATGGTGATTTCACTACCTCTCTGGGCAGTACATTCCAATGTTTAATAACCATTTCTGAAATTCTTCTTGGTGTCCAGCCTGAACATCCTCTGGTGACTTCTGAGCAACCTGAACCTCCCCTTCTCCTCTGGGCAACCTGTGCCAACGCTTCATCTCTCTCATTATAAAAAAATGCCGTCTTTATATCTTCTCTAAAAATACCCATTTTTTAGTTTAAAACCATTGCCCCATGTCCTATTGCAACAGGCTCTGCTATGAAGTTTTTCTTCATCTTTCTTATAAGCTGTTTTTAAATACTGAAAGGCTCGGGTCTCCTTTTCTCCAGACTGAATAATCCCAACTCTATCAGCCGGTTTTCATAGGAGAGGTGTTCCAGCTCTCTGATCATCTTCATGGCTCTCTTTTGGATCTTTTCCGAGAGGTCCATGTCTTTCCTGTGCTGAGGGGTCCAAAGCTGGACAAAGTACTCCATGTGGGGTCTCACCAGAGCTGAGCAGAAAGGCTGAATCACCTCCCTTAACCTGCTGGCCATGCTGCTTTGGATGCAGCCCAAGATACAGCTGGCGTTTTTGCACTGCAAGCTCACATTGCCAGACCATGTCCAGATTTTTGTTCACCAGTATTCCCAAGTCCTTCTTAGCAAAGTTGCTCTCAATTCATTCTATGCCCAGCCTGTGTGTTTGTTTGGAATTGTTTCAGGTGCAGCACCTGAAACTTGGCTTAGCTGAGCTTCATGGAGTTCCCAGGGGCCCACTCCTCAGGCTTCTCCAGGTCCCTCTGGATGGTATTCTGTCCTTCAGACATGTCAGTAACATCACTCAGCTTGATGTAGTCTCAAACTTGGTGAGGGTGCACTCAATCCCATTGTCTATGTCATTGATGAAGATATTAAACAGTACTGGTCCCAGTATGAGTCCCTGAGGGACACCATCTGAAACTGGATATTGGAGAAAAAAGGTGGTTTGTATCTCAGCCTTCTCCTTGACCACTGTTACCAGTTTGTCAGTCTTGTCCATCTTGGGGGTACACTTTCTTTGATCTTCCTTTTCTGGTTAACATATCTGTAGCAGCCCTTGTTATTCCTTGCATCCTTTTCCAAGTTCAGCCCCAGCTGCACCAAGGCCTCCCTGACCCCATCCCTGCACAACCGAGCAGCACCCCTATACTGCACATTTGCTTCTTTCCCTTTATTTTGGCCAACGGGTTTCAACTCAAGCATGCCAGTCTCTTGCCATTCTTGCCCAATTTCTTGTGCATGGGGATTGAGAGCTCTTGCACTCTTGCCCTGTAGTAGACAGACACAAGGTTTCCTATGTTGTGTTGGTCTCTGTCTCTGACCCATTAAAGTCTGCTGCTCTTCAGAGGCAGCTCTTCACACTCTATCCATTTCTGGATGTAGAGGGCAACCCTACACCCCCATACAACCATTAACCTCTCCTTCCTCTCCTGTCCTTCCTGAACAGCCAGTAGCTATCAAAAACTACATTTAGGTGATGGGATTCATCCCACCAAATTTCAGGTATGGCAATCAGGTCATTGCTTTCTAGTTGCACAGTGGCTTTCATCTTCTCCTTTTTGTTTTAACTTGGTTCTGGGAAGGTGAGAAAAGAAAAGAGAGGGCTAAGAGCTGAAATATATTCAAATTGTTTTAAAAATAAGCCTCTTTTCTAAAGTTCCTGTTTGTCATAAAAACTAAAATAATCCCCAGAGTGCTCTGAATCAAAGCCTCCTATACTATTTGCCACTACTTAGGAGTAAAGTTAACCTGGAATTTGACTTCAGCTCCATTTAATCTTTCATATAAGCAAAAGAGCAAATGATTCTCAGCACATGCAGACATGAATAGAGACATGTTTGCTCCTTGTCACACATAGCCTGCCCCAACCTCTTCCAACAATACTTTCATCAAAAAATACTGATAGAGAGAAAGGTCATGGGATGTGATGTACAATGGGTAGCTGAGGACAGCCCGAGATGATGTCATAGGCAAGATCTGACAGCAGGGGAAGGATACAGATCTACACTTTCATTAGTCATGGTTTCTGTACAAATCCGTGCAGAATTTTTTTCCTTAAAAAAAATTGCATCCCTTAATTATTTTAATCTAAACCAGCGTTGTTAGCTAGTAAAAACAGTGAGGTCTCATTTTTTTGCTGTCTACTTGCTAACAGCCTAAATTAGACTTAGAAAATTCTTTCTTCTGTGGATGTCTGGGGCATAAATAACACCATATGTTCAGGTGCAGTTTAAATAAAGTATCATTCTTACCTTGACAATGACACTGCAATTTAGGAGCCATTGCTGCAATCACAGTGCAAATACTGAAGTATTCTGCCTAATCCTTACAAAATATTATATTACTTTCTTGCTGCCTTTAAACTGCATTATAAATATAGCATTATATTTGTGAGGGGAAAACCCCATCATCTTCTAGCTTTGTGCTGCCGATACATACAAAACAGAAAATTTAAATGTCATGAGGAGCAACCCACAGACTGAAAAACTTGTTCCTAAGAACATATGGGCCTCACTGGCCTCAGGAAATATTTGAAGAGTGAACACATATTTCATCAAGATTTTTGAAATCCCAGGGGTGAGGAAGGAATGAAAACATGACAGACTAATTTAAAATGGCAGGTATTGCACTTTTTCTGTTCAACACTGGAAATCAGATACCTAATATTAACAGAAGTAATTATTTTTATTACTCCTATTAAAGAGGCTAACACCTGCCATCTCCCAGATTTCTGAGAGGGGCTGAAATTTTCTCCTCTACAGAGGTGGTTATATTCCCCTGGCTGGGGGCAAATGCCATTACTTTATAGAGCGATATCTATTTTATCTTCCCAGGAGACTGTACCTGGAAGAATCTGTTCTGTGCAGAGGGAGAAATAAACTCTCACTGCTGGACCAGAAGCAAAGGCAGCAGCCTCTGAACCCAGCAGGGCCAGACGTTTTGTTTGGGGAGGATGGGAGGCAGTTGCCCTGCTGCCCACTCATCCCGAGTCTGACCTTCCCGGCTGCAGCCTGGCTGCTGGAGGTGCTGGAGGTCAGGATGCTCAACACTGCACCATGGGGATCTGCTTTCCCCTTAGCTCTTCTGCTATCCCACAGCTTGACTTTGGGAAAGTAATTCACCTCCCACGTTTCCCTCTGCCCTTTGTGGGGGTTATTTAGATGGCAAGTGATGAACTCCTTTTCCTATTCAGGGCTGAACAGTTTTTAAACCCATTTCCTTAAATAAGAGTGGACACAATTTAAAATTGATGACAGGCAGTTGAATTCCTCCTCTTCCTCAGTACCTTTCACTGCTTTCTTCAGCCACTTGCCTGCTCATCAGACCCATTTTACTTCTAAAGTTCTGGAATGACACTTTAAACATTTCATTTCTGCAATTGAAGTGCCATTTTCAATGCTAGATATAACAACCTCTCTTTTCTCTTCTCCATTCTGATATACAGAGAAAAAAAAAAGCTTATATAGAGAGACAAGCTTTTTAACCTTCTGACTATATGCAAAAGTGATTTGGGTAGTCTGATGTAAAGTCTGACTCCAGGGAAATTTTGCAGTTGTTGCTGTCATAGTCTCTCAGCACAGGCAGGTAGGCATACAGGATGGTGGTGAGAAATTTTATACCAACCTTAAACCACAGTATTTTCAAAGACATTGCACATGTTTCTCAGGCTACTGCGTCTGACATTCCCTTGAGAGCACAGAGGGCTTGGATTTACTGCTGCTGCCACAGGGTATGTGTTGCACTCTAACTAGATGAGTTTTGCCTATAAATCACATGCAAGTTACCTACTTTTGCCTTTGCAGCAGAGGAATGGGAAGCCTGTCCCTGGTGATGCATGGTTGATGCTTTCTAGTAACGTGTAGCTGAAATATTGCAAAGTTGGAACATTTTACAGAGATGAGTTTGCTGCGCTGGCATTCAATGCAGCAAAAGACTCACCACTTCCGAATTTCTCAGAGGTTTTCACAAGGTTGGTTTTTCTCAGGTTCAAGGGCACATGAGTCATGTTACTGTCATCAGGGGGAAGAAAGCTTTGGTGACAGAGTCCTCCTCATGACTGCTCCTTCATCTGGGCTTCTTGTGTGGTCACTGATTTCCTCAGAGAGGCAGTAAACCAGTGAGGCTGTCACACAAGCAATGTTCTAAGTATATTCCTTCAGCTTTGAGGCCTTTACTGCTGCCAAACCCCACTAAGTGTCATGTTAAGTGGTATAATGGCACTGAGCATCACTGGGAACAGACACATTTTCAGTGGTTGTGGAGAAAACAATCTGCCTTAGTAAAAATGAATGCGTGCAGTGAAAACCCTGGAGATAAATATGAGCTGCTAAGATACACTAAGTTTTCAGTGATCATATTGGTGGCTGGTGCTGTGTCTAGAAGCAGATCAAAGAGCCAGCCTCCCAAACTCCATGAACAAATGACATTGGTGTCTCTTGCAGGTGGCTTTCTGCCTATATGAGAAGACGTGCACATGCTGGAAGAAGAAAGAAGAGGTGAAGAAGAAATACAAGAGAAATTAACAGACAAGAAACTTCACTGCACCAAACTCCAGGTTCAGGGGAGGGGCCCAACTTCAGTCCTTCAACCAGTACCTGTGGTTAACCCTCCTTAGTTTTCAGCCAACACATAAGTAGTAAAGGGAATTAGGAATATGGACTGATAACTACCATTCATAAATAACACAGTTCATACAGATCTGAGATTCGGTGCCAGATGTTTGGGTTGGCATTGGATGAGGTTTCTCCAGGAACAGAAGGAGCATCACCACATTGGTATGGCACAGGACCCAAGCAAATGAGTTTGGGAGAAGTGGCTCAGTGCAGTGCTGCACACTGCTGCCTATCTTGTTTCTGGTGTTGTCACTTGTGGTGCTGCATGGTGCCACGTGGCACTGAGAGTGTGCTCTGAGGTAATGCGAGGACATAAGGTCTGGCTGGAATATAGCTGCCATTTCCAGGGCAGAACTGTAGGGGAAACAGCCCTCATTGCTGTCAATGCAAAATCAGTGCAGGACTTTAAACAATCTTTACGGTGGGATGCAGAGGAATTTGTTTCAATCAATTTGTTCAACCCAAATCTTAGTAAGTTTTTGTCTTTCCACACTCTTCTATCTTATGGAATGGGCATGCTAGAGTTTTGTAGGCAGCATCTGGCCTGTAGGTTTTATCTCTCCTTCCTGAAGAATGTAGACAAATCGAACACAGCACGTACAAAAATAATCCTCTCCTTTTTCTGAAGGAAAGACATGTCTGGATAGGAAGCATGGCTGGCTTTTCCCTTTCTTTCTCTAGTATGCCAAAGACTGTGCTCCACAATCCTGCACTAGAAATGCACAAAACTGGAGAAGGGAGATGAATTATGAAGAAATTGATGAATAGGAAGGTAGAGACTGCAGATAAATGAAGTGGGTATTTCTGACCTCACCAGCCTTTATCTGTACATCGTTTGTCTAGACTTTCAACTAGCCAGCCATGGGTGCAGAAACCCCAGAGCAGACCCATGCACCACTACTTTTAATCTAGCAGTATTTATGAAGTCAGGCTTTGTGATGTGTAATTCACTATGCTTCTTTCAAGACCACCCACCCACTTTTCAATGTCATCCAGGCTAATGCACCTTGACAAGCTAATTCTGATTCCCTGAAGGGACAAGATGAAGGTTTCTGTTCTGCACTCCTGGCATGCTGAGATCCAGAGGGTTTATTAATGACTTGAGCACTGCGGTAATTTGCTTGAGGTTAGCGTTCACCAATACATCAACTCCACCTTTAAGGCTCTTCATACCAAATCAAGAGGTACCAGAAAAACATAATTCAAAATAGTGCAATGCAAAATAGTGGCTAACCTTACTAGTGAATAAACTCATTTTTCTAGAATCAATTTGTTGAGTTGATTGTGTTGGCTTATCTCCTCATCAGTTAGGTTTATGTGGCTCTGTCATTGTCCATCCTGTGGTCGGCACCTTGAAAGGATAACTTTAACAAACTCCAAAAAATGTGTTCATGTGTAGGAAGAAGGGCTGCACATATTTTATCCAGATAAAATGTTCATATCTAGATGACCTCGGAGGACTGAGATCTGGTGTTGTCATTGTGGACCCATTGCCAGGCACAGGAGGAGCTTGGAAGGGAGTGGAGGAGCAGGAACTGGCTCCAATTCCAGGCAGACATTGTGGTCAGGGTCTCAGTGCTTCTCACTATGCTGATCCTCTGCCTCATTTTTTCAGGGCTTTTACATTATCTGGGAAAATTCCAGCCTTGCAATCATCCTGTAACACCACTTGGGAAAAGAAAAATTACACCAAAGCATAACAAAAATAGCTGCTACTGTATTACATGGTAGTTCTCCCACAATTAATACCCACTACCCAGACTTTGGATTTCTCATGGAACAGTGACAGCCCTCAACAGCAGAGAAATAGTTCTGTAGGTGGGAAGAAAACTCAAGAGATATATAGCTATTTATATGAAAGAACATTTCCCTCATGAAAAAAGGTTTTTTGCTGTCCTGGAAATCCAGTCCAAAAAACTTCCAAAGTCTTTGATTATTTTCTCTGCACATTCTGCTGCAGCATGTTTAAATTCTGCTTTATGATAGCACTGGTCAGTAGGCACATGATTTTATGAGGTGGGTGGCAAGAAGACCCAGTGCAAGATGCACTGTTTTTGTACAGGTGATGACAGCACTGGATTTTCTTTCTGCTGGCTTAAAATTTATTTCACATATGTTTTGCTTTCTGCTTTAACCAGATGATGATTTCATTGATTTGATTGCTATCTCATGAACCCCATAATGTCTTATATTATCATGAATCATCTCATATCATCTGCCTGCAATGACATAGCCCTCCCACTGAGAAACAAAGCACCAGGTCAACCTGAATCCATACTGGGGATAGTGATAAGTGCCTTATTGACAAAGAGCAGAAGAGGATAAAACAGCGTGAGTAGAAAACAAGTTTTAAAGTAAAAAGAAAGTATTTCCAAGGGTCAGGCAATCATGTTTCAAAAGTCCCAGAACTTATTTTGATAGGTAGAATTTACTGTCATGACTCAAATTCCAACTTTTGTTAAAGTTTCACAGTCACAGATCCATGGTCTATGTCTTGCTTGAAAAAAGGTAAAATCAGCTGAGATTAGACCTTCATGTTATACACATGATTGCAAACTAACAATGCCTTTTTCCGTGTTTCAGAATTTTGTATTTAACGCATTGGGCAGCTTTCGATTCTTGTGTGACTTTAAACCAGATCTTTTTAGTCTCCAAAAAAAGCAAGCGTTTGTCTTCCAGCCAAGCCTTTGCAACACAGAACTCTTGGTCTAGTAAAATACCACTAGCAGTGATACCACTACCTCCTTTCACCCACAAGGTGAGATTTGCTTTTATTCTGTAGATCTGCAGCAGTGGGTTTGAAGCAGCCCATGGTGTTTTGCTCATCTCACTATGGTATATTTCATAAGAGTCATATTCCATTTTCATGACCAATTAGTGTTAATGTCTGCAGGAAGGCTTGGATGACTGCAGCTAGCCCCCAGGGCACCATATCCCCACCTCAGCTGGTTAAGGTCGTGCAGTGGACTCTCATTAACCTACTCTTCCTGAAACAGGGGCACACCAGGGAGCAATAAGAAGGTGAAAGAGGTTGATATTTTGGCAGATACACCTGATCTATTTACTTTGGAATAGCCTTGGAAATAGTACCTGACCAAATTAGGATAGGTAGGAATAAATTCTGCCTTTTATTTAACACTGGCTGTGTTACTGAAATTGGTGGGAACAATGCACTCCCAGGAAAAGAGATTTTTTGGAAGCCTCATTGTTTCCTTTGTCTGGCCAAAGTGAGAAAGCTGCCATGAACACAGGGCTCCATGAAACACAGCTTTTGCTGGAAAGCCCCAGCTCACAGCTGTGAAGTATGCAGCTCGCTTTCAGATAGCTCAAGTCAGGCCAGAGCCAAGGGGTAGGTGTGTGCCATAAGGCAGTGCCACCATGGCAGAAGCAGGGATTCAAGGTTGCTTGAAGATGTACAGTGCTGTGGATCCACAAATATTGCCACTGGGAGGAATGAACAATCAAGATAGCCAGTGCAGGAACATGCTGTCAAGGAGAAATCCTTGTCAGCACTTGTCCATCAACAAAAGGGCTTTGTTCCCACCAACCCTTATATCCTGCCTCCTCTCCTTGTGATACACAGGGGAGACCAGAGAGCTTCAGTTCCTTCATCTTCTCACAGGCTGAAGTTTCTGATCCACTTTTACTCTTTCTCATTACTGGCAGGCAGCACAGCTTTGTGTTTCTGAAGCTCTAAGAGAGGAGTTGATTCAGCAATAAGCATAGGCTGTGCTGATTTGGCTTTTCTAGTGGCTGTCAGCCATGAGTATTACTCATGCCATACCTCCAGGATCATTTGAATCTGGTAAGAATCCAATCTGCTGCTGAAAGTGGAGCTCTCATGCTGTCCTGTGGGCTCAGTCTTTCACTGCCACAGCCCTCCCTAGTGCTGTTACTAGCACTTATGTGGGCCTGTGGTGAGCTGGATCAAAGAGAGCACCCCACGGTTAACTAAACTCCCTCACCCACTCCTTTGCCCATGGAAAACTCCATACTGATATAAGCAAGTGCCCAATCTGTCTCTGTGAAGAGTTTGCTTCCCATAAATATCTCAGGATACCAAAAGGAGGACGTTAAAAGGGCAGAAAAGAAGTTCTTGTTCCCCAGCAGTTGAGGCATTTGCCTGTTTTCAGATTATTTCCAAATGTCAAAAATGGGGTAAGACAGATCCATTTCAAAATACTTGTGACTTCACAACCCCTCTGTGTTACAGGCTGGGAAAGCTGCACCTGCTTAGTCCACACTGCATAATGCTGTTTCATGTAGTGTTTCAATGCTTCCTGCTATTTGAGAAAACTGTACTCAAATGTCTGGAAACCTGACTGAAAGTATGTACAATAAAATTCCCAGGGAACTCTGTGAAAATGACAGTGTAGTTCAAGTAACATCACATGTTTAAAACTGCAAAAGACACTTTGAAACCATGTGTTGTGTAATGATCAGGGTGCTAAATCATGTGTCAAAGCTGAGGGATCTAGTTTCTCTGAAAAGTGCTAATATTTTTTGATGCTGAATAGAAGCTGTGTTAAAAGAAATGATCAGAAAGCAGAAGTCAGTTTATGAGAGCATTAGTGCTTCAGATGTGGTTTGTCTACTCAGCAGCAAACCCCGCCTGTAGCAAACATATTTTGAACATAAGAAACAAATCATCTTATCTGTGCCCAAACCTTACATAACCATTTGCCTTGATAGTAAAAGTAACCAATGATTAAATTCTTGCAACAGTGAAGTTGGTAAAAAGTGATGTGTCAAAGAGAACTCACTGTTTAATGGTTGGTGCCCTTCTGTTGGGAATGACAGCTTACTGTTGCTTCCTGGCAAAGTCTGAAGTGCATTAGTCATTTCAGTGATTTGAACTTCATCCAAGACTTCCTCAGAACTGTTCTTAGTAATCTGTCTGCACTGTCTTGCTCTTGGAATTGCCCCAGAATTCCCCTGTAAATCTGTTGCACCTAATATACCTGGTGTCCATAAGCCCAACCAGTATTTTGATCTGGTAGTTCACTAAGAACCTGACTATACTATGATGAGCTGGACCAATTACTCACCATTTCCATAAGAAGAAAGTTAATTTCATTCTGAAAAATTGAAGCCATTGGAACTCAGCTAGAGACAGAAAGACATGCAGAGCTGGAATGGCAATTAACAGCATTGGGAAAGAGGGAATTAAGAAGGTTTCAGTCAAGACAACCCCAAACTGGGATTCTTTGACCCCTGTACAGATAAGAAGGATGACCAGACTGGAGAGGCCAATGAAGAAAAGCCATACATACAGCAATCTATAGCCCACTGTCCTTATTCTTACTATGGGGCCATTAACAGCTCCAGATCTTTCCTAGTACTGACAAATCACTTATTCATGTATAAAATATTCCCTGAGCTAAACTGAGATTTTCTACATAAATCTTTAGCCGAGCGTAGGATCTCCATTTCCTCTGTTTCACTTTTTGTCCCTAGCAAGTGGGACTCAGGGCAACCTCTAAGTAGAGACACCATATCACCAAATACATAAAAACTAGTTACACAGTATCCAACGGAGCACAATGCAGGCATTAGTGATAGAAATCCCGCAATTCTTGCTAGTGAAATTGCAGGATCCACTACTATAGGTGTATTGATCTGTGTGTTTTTGGGGTTTTTAAACTTGCTTGGGGTTTCAGAGGAAATTTGGGTTGAAAGCTCAGTGTGTAACTTCAGTCTACTGGCTGACCCAAGATCACTTTAAGCCCCGAGTGCTTGCAAACTGCACAGATCTCACAGCAGCTTGTAATGAGCTGGGTTCCCTCAACCTCACTTTGCATCCTGTTCCTATTAGCCCAAATTTCAATGCCTGCTGACGCAGTGGTGCCAGGCAATTTTTTTGTAGCAGAAATTTCAAGGTGCTGTATTGGAGAATGAACTCCTGGCACTTTTTTGATAACACACATATTTCCTCAGTATTCATTGTCCTCTGTCACCAAAGCTTAGAACAGGCCCACAAACAGGTAGATATGCTCCTATCTAAGGCCTGCTCTGAGCTAAGTTGAGCTCTTCTAGTGCCAATTCAGACTCAAAGTATGTCAGCATAGTATTACTATAGGCTAGTAATGGATTATTACTCTGTTGTCTCTTTTCTCTTACAACATCCAACTCAATGAACCACATGGAAGTCCTGAAATTTGAATTTCAGGAGGATTTCAGGAATTTTAGAAGTCTTCGACTGTACCACTGTGACAGCAATGACTTACCTGTCACTACAGTCCTTTGGATTGGCAGCATTAAACTGTTATATAACACAAAGCTGTGGCAATCTGAGGGTCAGTTTATAGGAAGATGTTTAAAAAGAATCACCCATTTCTGGCTTGATGGTTTTTTTCTGATTTGTGCATCCTTATCTGGGTCGGAGCATGCCCCTCATGAAACTTCTTAAAGCCTACCCCAGAAATCATGGCAATGCAGTCCTGGCACTCTGTTCCAATATTGACATTCATCACGAGGAAATGCTGTAGTTATTAAAACCTGCTGTATCCACTTGTAATCCCTGTGATCTCCTTAACAAAGCCAAGCTGTCTTCTTCAGATGCCAGTTGCCCTACTCTACACCTCGAGTCTCAAAATATGCTCTGAGGCTCTGGAATGAAAGCTGGATTAGTGTCAACCGTTAGAACAGGTCTGTAGAATCCGTGTCTTACCATCTGTTGGAAAAAAATCCTAGACAGAAATATGGAACATAACAAATAGGAAGGAAATGTTGCTAAGTTGGTGGGCTGTGAGCACTTCAGCATAGGCATCTGGAAACGAACAGGGTCTTTCCCAACACATAATGAAAACAAATCAGTGTAGTGCCACTTTATTCTGCACTGTGAGCCACAGGATGTGTCCTTATGAGTCCTAGCACCTCATGTGAGGTATGCACATCTGGTTGCAGTAATGAGAGAATGACTTTCTGCAGTAGCTGTTCAAATCCACACTCAGCTAACCCAGATACCAGGGAACACCTGCACTAAATTCACTAGGGGTGGCCTGTCCTGATACACTCTGTGAAGACATGAGACTCTTAACATTTACTCTCCATACTTGAAAAACCTATCACATGACCTCTGTTTAAGCAATAGGACACACACAGTCCAAACCAGTGTTTAGTATGAGGATTTGGGTTCAGGGACCAAAACAAAGTCAGTAGCCAAAAGTCAAGCTGAAGGTCAGGGGGAGGGCTAGCAACAACAGGCTTCAGTTGTCAGCCAGCCCAGAAGCAACTGCAAGTTCTGGCTGCTCTTTCCAGCCAGCAAACAGGGGTTACTTTAGCATGACCCAAAACGGTTGCTTATTCAGTCATTCCTGCCAGGCCTCACTGGCAGGGAGGTCTGGTCCAAACCTAGGACCCAGAAACATGCTCTCAGTTTTCATTTGAGAAAATAAACAGAGATAGGGTTTCAAACTGTGGGTGTTAAACGCCCATGAAGAACTTGCACAGTACAGGTCATCCTCCCTTCTTGGCTTGAAATATTCCACATGAAAATCTGGCAGACCATATCTCAGCAACAAACACATTTGTCCCACTGTGGGATCTATTTTGAGGCAATACTTAACCAAAGGAGGGCTCAGCCTGAGGAAAACATTTTTTTCCCAATCACTAGTAACTTGCAGAAGTAATTTCCAAACATGCTTAATGTTGAACAAAATCTGCTATTATACTGAATGTCTAAAATCATGGACATCAATGGAAGTCAATTAAGAGCAGACAGAAAACACATTAGACAGTCTCTCCCACATAATTCCCTGTGTTGGAAACAGCATAGAAAGATTAATTTCCAATAAAGTTAATATGAAGAAATACAGAAAGCGATCATCCTTTCAGCTTCTTGCATTTTCTAATTCTCTTCTTGAGAACAGTAATTCTGTCAAATGTCACATCAGTTTTGTAATTTTTTTTTTAATGACAGGATAATTTAACAGTCATTACTAGTATCTCTTGGTATGCAAAGCATGACCATGATACAATGCAAGAAAACTTCATAATTCAGAGAGCGAAGTGATTACATGCAAGCCTCACTTGTGTATAGATTTGTATGAATTAATTTCTTTAGAAGAGGCTTGCAGATTGTAGACAGTATTAATATGTTCCCCTTTTTGTGGAAATTGAGTGATGATATCAATTACATCACAGTGCAACGTCTTTAGGAAGCTAAACTAATTTGATTGACTTAAACAGGAATCACTCCAGATTTTTTAAAATACATCTGAGAACAGAATTTAATACTTATTTTTCCTTTAATTAAGGAAGTGGTTCAGGAAGTCTTACTGGAGCTGATGAAATACCTGTTGTGTGTGGCACAACTGATATGTTAGGTTTGCACAAATTAAAGATGCCACTGAGGTTCGTCATGTACTAAACTCAAAGTTTTAGCAAATCTTTCAAAAAGTTTTGCACTTCTCATGTGACATTTTGACATGCTGACAGAATAAGCATCATGACATTTTTAAATACTGTTATTTGTAGAAAACAAAAAAATAAATTTGTTGCAGTTCTAAATTTAATCTAGTAGCATGAATTCTACATTTTTTATAAAGGATAAGTATTCTTTTTTTTTTTTCCAGCTTTATTGATTAGAGCAAGAATGGATTAATTTAGAATAGGTGATCCCAAGTTTTATAGAAGGTTGTGTATGGATTTTCTTGTAGCTCTGAAAATGCCAAATAGAATGGAATTCCAAACAACAATACAAGATCCAGCTTTTTCAGAAAATGTGTAATTAGAATATCATATTTTCTCAGGACAATTACATGAGCAAAAATTTTGATGGCAAAGACATGCATCATTTGCCTCCTTTCCCTGCACTCATCCTTGTCATCCTGCTCTGAAGCTTGTGACTCTCTCAGGTAGGCCAGGAAAAGCTGCTTCTGAGTCTGTACTATAACTCAAACTATTCTGATGTTATTCCAATTTTAAAAAAATAAATGAAATTACTTAACAAGGAAAGAAAAACACAAAATTTCAACAGACATTGTGGTTGCTTTCACAGAATCACAGAATATTCCTAACTGAAAAGGATCCACAAAGAATATCAACCCTTAATTTTGGGGATTGAACCCACAGTGTTAATATTAGCACCACGTTCTAACCAGCTGAGCTAATCTCAGGCTCTTTCTGTCATACATTTCTTTTTAAAGAAGACATTGGGAATTCTATCTAATATTCCAATTTACCCTTTCTCGTTAATTTAATTTCATTAAACTGTGTCATTTTTTGCTCTTTCCTTTCCTCTCACCCTCTTTTTGCTAGACCAGTTCAAGAGGTTAAGCCGACCCTCATACATATGCTGAGATTGAAGCACAATCATGTGATAAGAACACAGTTTTTCTTCATTGGGATACCTGGTTCCTTTGCTGCAGAATATGACAAGTTTGTAGTGAAAAAGGAGATCTCAGGGAAGGGACAATCTCACAATAAATGAAACCAAGTGCTCTCCCAGACAGTCTTGATTCCACCACACAGCAAACATTCCTGCACAGAGACTGGCAAAACTTTTCCATATCATAATTCATTGCAACAAAGATGGCACATTAGCTTGTAAGGTATACATTTTTGAACCTTCTCATACTCATGGAGTCCAAACATTAATACACAGAAGAGCGAAATCTAAGCCTTTCATAAATATGTCTCCATATTTTGTCTGGGTTTTGGGAAGCATAGTGAGATTTTACTTCCTGGAAGCTTTTTTCCAAGTCTGTAGTTTGGAAGTATTTAGAAAACCACAGTCTAACTGACAAGTACGCTACACATTTCCAAGGTATTCTCTGCTGTTTGGCTACTAAACCCACCATAGAAAATGTAATTCTGCTTAGTAGTGTGACCCTAGTTCTCTCCAAGAAATATGAATCCATTCAGCACAGGCAGGGTTCACTTTCTTGTTTCAAAGGTTTTCTAGGCAATTTTCTAAGGTACTGAGTTATTCAGAGCAGTGAAAAATAATCCTACTTTTCATTTAAAAGTCAGTACTTTTTTAAGCATCCAAATATAAACGTGGTATTTATTTAAATGTTGTGTTAATGCAATTGAATTTTTTAGTTTCTAATTCTTGACTTATATGCATAAACTACAAGTCTTTAGCTCTCCCTTCTTGATAGAAATCAGTCTGTTATATAGTAAAAAGCTTCCCTAGCAGTTCTGCTTTCTGTTACTTCCAGACAGCATTTTGGTTCTTTTCTTCCTGATTTTTCTGGTAAAAAAAGTATTTCCTCTGTCACATGCAATTTTACTGTTAGTATCTCAAAAACTCTCTCTCAGGATATTGCCTGTAAGCGTTTGTGGGGAAGAGCTATTTTCTTCCATGATTTTTTTTCTTTGCTCTTTTAAACACACAGAGCTAATTTCATATTCTTAGAATATGGGAAGAACGGATGCCAAGGAATTTCCCCAGAAAAGGGAACTTATTCTTGTTTGGACAGACTGGCAGCACACCCAAATTGGTATAAATCCATTCAAGATGATAAATTACTTATTGATAATTTGTGTGGTGATAATCTAATGCATTTTAGTTTAATTATTTTATAACACAGGGAAGGTTGGTGAGCATGTAGCAGTTTGATCAGTTCATATATCTCATGCTAAATACCTAAGGAAGCAGAAGCCAGGAATAAATTTAGAGGCATCAAAACCCCATAGTCTTACAGTTATTTATCTTGGGAAATATAGGTGAAGGCTGGTTACCACTGAAAATTCTTTTCTGTACAACACTGTTTCTTCTGCCTCAAATCGAAAGATTTTTGCTTTGTTTTATGGTTGGTAGAGTTAATCATTGTCTAAAGGTTTTTTAGGAGGCCTCAATATCTGAAAAAACCCAGGCAATAATGATAATTTATACAAAGTGGAAAACTAAACAACCAGAAAGTGGAAACAACTCCCAAAACTTTGATAGAAAGATTGTTAATGATATTAATATTATCTGTTGCTCATATTACTGTGTGCATGTTTTTAATCAACAAGTTTTAATCAAACCTTTTTTTTCCTCACTATTTCACATACAAGATGACAAAAATGGCAGACTAAATTGACATTTGCAGGACAGAACTAGGATTTTCTGAAGTTAGCTTTGCTATTTTCAGGTCTTGTTCTCCAGTTCTGTTAATAAAGAAAGAAACCTCAACAGATTCAAACACAACTTTACAATCTGTCTGCTGTGGACTGTGCCAGCATGCTGACTTTTATGCTTCTCTTAAGGAGCATAGATTCACTAAGAGCAATTATAACCACATGGGACCATTCAAGGCAAGCAAAGAAGAGAATGAATTAAAAATGAAAGAACATGGAAAAGTGTCTTGCACAAAAAATCAATGGCAAAAGCAACTAGTGTTTTGTAGGAATGAAACTGTGCAGATATCAATCATATCAGATAGTGATGACAGCAAGTGACATTGCCATACAGATGATGTGGAAAAGAGTCCAGCCAAATGATGTTTTCTGGATGAAGCCAGCAGCAAACACAATCATGCTGGGCTGTGCTGTGGTGTGACAACCTGTCACCCTTGTTGAACATTTATTTTTTGTTCTTTTTAATTGCAAACTAGGATGACTGAGCACACCCAGCCTTTTTGATCTGCTTTAGGCATTCGGTATTTCTTGGGAGCCAAGTTTCACTATATGCCCAAGACTACCTAGGCAGCATGGGTGAAAGTGGAACTCTGGACACAGATGAGGAAACATAGACCTTTCCTTTGTTTTGAAAGTGATGATGGTCCATGCAATATCTTGGTCCTTCCAGAAGTGGACTTTTGAACATTCCATCATCAGAGGATGAACTGGAAATACTCCAGTGCCTGCTGCAGTTGTAAAAAGGGAAAAACTGTGAGAAGGACATGTATCTTAAGAAAATCAGAAAGTTCAGAAAGCCCAAGTAATGCATGGTCTAAGAGACTCTGGGATTCACAGGCTGGACATTGCTTTGTCTTCTTCACCCAAAGGTGAGAAAATGCCTACGTGAAGCAGGTCTGTGCAAAGCAGTGTCTTTAGCTGTTCCCTCTCATGACAGCTGGGAGTGGTAACAGTCCTCCTTGCCCTCTCCAGAGAATGTGCAGTGTGTGATAGCATTCAAGAAGTGTGAGAATCATTGAATGTTCTGCCCTGAGAAGGTTCTCATTCCCCTTCCCATCATCAAAGAAAAAGCCCTAAACTGCAAAGTGCACTCACAGTGGTTCCTTCTTACCTTGTTCACGAATATTTAACTACTGAACCAAAAACTTAAACTGTTGCCAGCTAAATGATGCATTCCCCTCATTCCCATCAAAACAAACAAACAAACAAACAAACAAACAAACAAACAAACAAAAAAGAATTGTAGGAACACAAGAGAAATGGTGTCATCTTTTTTTTTTTCAGGTAGGGAAAGAAATGAGAACCAAGACACCTGTGCCACAGTGGTACTGAGAAGGGAGTTTAGCATGGAGACAGAACAACTAAAGTATTCTCCCACTTTCCCATTTCATAGTAGTTGCAATAGACACATCTGTGTGGGACAAACTGGCTTTTCCTAATTCCCTGCAGATCTCCCTTATTCCCTTTGTAGCTGTAGACCAGTGGAACCTGAGAGCTTCACTTCAGGCTGTCAGCTGTGAGTTGCAGGAAATAGCAACATAAAAACCCTGCATACAGACCCAATAGATTTGAAGACCTAATCTTTGATTTCATTAAGGTTTACTTACCCATCTGTAAGATAACAAGTTTTTAAGTCTCAGGCTGATCAGTGGAAATATCTATTGTTAAAGACAATAAGAAGCAGAAAAGAAGACTTACGGAAATATTTATATTTGTACAGATCTCTTTTGAAATGGAAAGGTGTTTGCAGTACTAGCAGGACAACAATAGCTTTTATGGCAGCTGGAAATTCCTCAAGTAGCACTTAAGACTTTTTAAAGTTAGTAAAAAGTTCTCCTCAGACACCACACAGCCTAGCTCCTGGAATTCAACAGGAGTTTTGCCATCAGTTCTAGTGGAGTCTGTATTTCAACACATAAGTATGAAGTCATAGATATCAGAGATGCAAAAAGCTGCTTAATCATTCAGACCAGACATAAAACTCTGGGGATATTTTCCTTTTTATTTTTATCCTCATAGACTTGTTAGGTGTCTGAGAACTTTTTGCAGAACTTTTTCTTCAGGCACCTTCCTTCCTTCCTTCCTTCCTTCCTTCCTTCCTTCCTTCCTTCCTTCCTTCCTTCCTTCCTTCCTTCCTTCCTTCCTTAC
>JANPWX010000204.1:1590404-1692192 GCA_024734555.1 Trochalopteron elliotii
AAAAAAACCCCAAACAACAAACAAAAAAGACACTTTTTTGGGGTTAACAGATCTACTTTAAAATTCTACTTCAGGAAGGCATGATAAGCACCCTACAGGAGTCTCTTTCTCAAACTGTCTGAAAGAAGATTTGGGTGAATAGCTCAGATGTACATCCACACTGATGACACACACATGAAGTAAGAGGAAGCCCAACTAGGTCCCTCTTAAGACATCTATATACCCAGATGACATTTTCATTTGGAGGTGCTGAAATCAAGGCTTACAAATCTGAAGTGAAAAAAAAGAAGTAAAAGCTAGAAATTGATTTATTTGTTCTAGACATTCAAACACGAAAACGGTACCTTTCAAGATTGCAGTGAAGAAATGCATCAATCTTTTTACCGTATTTTAGTTTTTCTAAGACAAAATCCTATCGTTTTATCCCTATTGGGCTACATCCCATATCTACAGATCAAGACCTAAGGATCTTGTGATCTGGAAATCTGTAAAACCTTAGATAAGGTGGAGAAGACACAAACCACATGTTTGTCTTGCCCATTGAATCCAGGAATTAAACTCATCTGTAAATCTGTGTTTTATCCACTGCCATATGGGAGGGGTATATTGTACAAAATATAGAAGAAAATACAGGCCTAGGTAGAGATTAGAAGTGCCTGGTAAGAGTACTTTGCCTTGGAGAAGGAATACATTCATGAACTTATCACTTGCTCTCTACGGTGAATACATGCATTTTGCACACACTTATCTAAGGGCCTGAACTACAGTCTAGTGTCAATAATTTCCCAGTTTTCTCCTCCTCTTAGGAACAGTTGTGTTCTATGCAGCTTCATAGTTCAACGTGTACTTGTTGGAGATCACATTCTCCAAAGCTCCCTGCATGTGAAAAAATGGCATAACACTTAATGTAAAATATTACTTGTCAAGAACTGCATAGCAAATCACACATGATCTCTCCCTTTCCCAATTAAAAACCTACCTTTAAGAAATGTGGCAATAAGCAGAGGCACATGGGCTGTTTGGCAGTCTGCCTGAAAATCCCTGCAGCCAATGAATAATGATCAGACTACAGAGCATCTGCTATCCAGAAATAGACTGTACAGTCTCCCGAACCTGCTATTATGTCTTTGGACAAAACATGGTGGAGGTGAATGTATTTTTTCTTCTGGTCACAGTGAGGAGCCAGATTTTCATTTAAATTAAAGATGTGATTAAACAAAGTCCAATAATACATAATGTTAGCAAAATATTAACATATATAAACTATTTTCTTTCAGATTTTTTTATATGAAAGGTAAGTATTTTGCTATAAAACTGGAACAGTTCTAAGTCAAAACTATTTTCCAGAGGTCTTCTATAAAAAATTCAACACTGATTGAGATTAGACTGACATCCCAAAGCAAAACTTTCCGGCAAGATAATAAACACAGAGAGCTTTCAGGACAGTTCAAGTCATTGCAAGCACTCTTTCTCCACCACATCAGGAACAGTATTTTCATTTTCATCAGGGACTTAGCTGATAAATCAAAAGCAAAGCCTACCTCTCTTTACAGGCAGAGACATCCAGAGAAAGTGCTGAAGGGTCATGAGGAACAAAAATGCCTCCAGAAGGTTGGGTGGAAAGATCAAGACATAAAGAGATGGAGCAATTATGAATTGGAGAGAATGAAGAAAACTGCTTCCCTGCTTTTTGTTTGTTTGTTTTGAAGCCATGGTGATTGTGACTTGAGTCTCAGACACAGAGATTTTCTTTGTCTACTAAGCAAGGGAAATAAAAAGGATTCACAATTCTTAGAAATTCAAAAATAATATGATATTGTCAACTAAAATGATTTGTCAACTTAAATTCTGAAATTTACGAATCTTACCTATGGAGAGCTAATTCCAATCTTTGCCTGGGTTTTGGCAACCAAGTAGAATTTAAGAAGCAAAAGATTGCACATTAGGAACTTGTCGGTAGTGGAGGAGCATTAATAGGAAAGCCAGCTCAAGTCTCCCACATGCTAAGAGGCCCAATTTAAAAACTTGTAGATATAGGATATAAACCTGAACATAACACATGTAAAAATAAATGGCTAAAGTTGGAAAAAGTTTCAGAAATTTTGGAGCTGTTGGATTCAGTTTTACTCAGAAGTCCTAAAGAGAAAAAAATAAATATGTATTCTGAGCAAGACTTCATTTTTGTTTGCTTTCCATGCCTTAGGAAGCGTGTTAATTTTAGTCAGATTAACACAACTTGAAAGATGTACAAAGGTGAAAGGGATCTCTGTTGTGTTGTGATAATGATTAAGACGTGAATCTGCAATCAGTTATGCATTAGCTGCGACTTTTTCACTGACATGAAGGTCAGAATATGTAAAATTATGCATATCTGTAGACATTGGCTGGATCAAAGTCACAAGTAAGCAGACACCTCTGGAATCATGAATCCAAACTTCACTTGGAGAGTTTATACCATATTAACTTCTTTGTGATTTTTATAAACAAAAAAGTTCACCTGATCTCTCAGGGTTGCCCTCAAGAAATTATTGAGATTTTGTGAGTCAACAAAGAGAGTTACTTACTTCCTCATTTGTTACAAATATTGAAGAAGCTGAAATGATAGTCCGAGTTTTAATACATGAAATGAAATTTATCCTCAAACATACAAGCTAAGGCTAAAGTAAAAAAGCATGTAAAATGGCAGAACAGTTTATAGCTTTCTCATTCTTTTCCTTATGAGGAAAGTTACTTATTGCAATTGTTTTCTCATAGCATCATTCTCTTATTATACATCAACCTTGGTTCAGGCATTTTGATACTATTGTCCCACATCAAACTAAGCATTACTTGGCAACAGGCAAGGACAAACAGATAGGCTTACAATTTGTTTTTATAATTAGCTACTGTGTCAGTGTGAAAGCTAGGATACATGTCCAAGGTATATGATCATGAAGTGCCATGCAAGACTACCTACTAGGCTCATTCACAGCATTAACCATCATGAACAAATGGGTACATAGCAGTGTGTAATTTTGGGCTTGGCAAGTGCAATTTCAATGAATAAAATGTCTCATTACTGAAGCTGCTTCTAGACATTTAAGGGGAGATGGACCATGGCAGGACCCCACAGAAAGTTATAATCATCCCACCTATTTCAGATCATTGGCAATGCTGCTTAAGTTACAGGCAGAGAATTTTTAAATCTCTTTTTCTGTCAGTGGAGAGAGAAAAGTTCACTGCCATTGGCAGATGTCTAAAGTTAGGGGGGATGAGTGAAAGCACAACTGTTTCCAGGCATAGGCAAGGTGGCATGTATTGCCTTCACATCTTTCCACATATATCTCTATAGAAGGGTAGCTCACATAAGGTGTACTTGAGCATGTGCTGCTACAATTCAGACCCTTCCCCCCTTCCCTTACCACCCACAATGAATAGATGCCACCCAGGATACAAAAAATTCAAAAATTTTGGGTTACATGCGGACCATCTCCTTAAAGCACTTCCTTTTGTAGACTGAAAATTATACTAGAGTGGTCTTCACGCGTGGTAAAAGGAATTGTCTGGACAAAGAGGAGACATGGCAGTGCTGGGAACAGATATGATGGGAGAAAATAAGCTGGTTATTGGTATAGCACTTACTCTGGGAAATACCACACAGAGTTCTGATACAAGAGGAACTTCAGGACTTTCTTAGGTCTCCACCAGCCCACCCAGGAAATTCACCACTAAATAATGCATCTGCTTAAGCTGTGTGAAACTACACTGCAGTTTTTTAATATGTTTCTGTTTGATAAACACATTCGGTTTGATAGGGGAATGTGCTGTGGTGGGCTATTTGACTGTTGATTTCTTATGCATTGCAACAGCTTAGGAAGTAATGAAAACGCATTTAGACATATATGTATAGATGACTTTGTACATATATATTATGCAAGAACTGTATTCTGGATTTGATAATTTCTGTGGGTGGAATTTCTGTTCTCATCTGACAGAGTTTTTGTACTGAATTAGGCTTTGTGATTGATACAACTGGATGCATCAGAAAACCAGAACCACAATGTTCAACTTCACCTCTAGAAAAATTATAGATTAGTTTTGTATTTTGAATCATTTGTGACCAAGTGATTATGCAGATGTCTTACTCTGAACACATTCTTCAAAATGTTTTAATACCTTTCTTTGTCAGGGTTTTTTTTATATTTATGCTTCTGTTCTTTACCAGGAATGCATCCAGTCAATATTTTCCTGATGACAGGAACCTCTCTCTGTGTAATGTTTGCATTTGTTTTCTTGAAAATGCAATGAATTTGAGACTTTCAGAAAAACAAAGAAGTGTTCTGCAAATTCTCTTAATTCTTGACAGCTCTGGCCCAAGGACAGGACCATTGGGCTCCCAACCTTGGGCAATTGCTTTTGTCTGAGAACAGTGAACCATCAGAAACTCCTGTTAGTGTTCAGGAAATGTGTTGATTTCTATAAAAAAGCTGCAGGACAGAGAAAGACATGATTTGATTTGGGCTTAACCATTATTTGGCCCAGTATTGATCACACACTAAAGGAAGTCTTCCGCCATTCCCCCCATCTTGTTCTCCTACAAAGCAATAAAACTGTTTCTTTATTGACTCTAAATGGAAATACTTTTTGAATAACTCTAGACTAATGGCTTAAAGTTTCAGATCATTCACTCTGTCATTTTGATTCACAGCATGATGGAGATAAGAGGTAAGGTGTTTAAATACTACAATGATAACAGGAGGGTTGCAGAGAATCCAGATCTATTTCACTGGGCTCAACAGAAAGCAGAACATTTTCCTGGAGCTTAGAAAAGGACTATACATACTGTGATATCGTGTGTCAAAACAGACATGTGTCTGTGTTGCAAGCAGATTCAGGCTACTCAGCTATTTCTCTAACCAGATACTTGTAGCTCCTTATTTTTTATTTTTCTGCTCTAAAGCAGCCATGACTTGCAAGCATGGATTTATCACAGAGGTGAGAGGAGACAGTTTTAGTTCTCTGAGCCATCAATCTGGGCATTATGTGCCCCTGTATTACATCAAGTAGCTGTGGCCATGCAGTTTTGCAGCCTCTCCATTCAGATCAGAGCTTCAGCTACCTCTGTCTTGAAAGCATTTCCCCTCCAGGACCCTCACTCCAGCTGCCTCTGTGGGTAAGATTTGAACAATAAAATGAAGACAATTTCCATGTAGTTTCTATATACTCTTGTTCCTCCTTGCAGAAGGAGTTTGGGAAATTTTAAAAAAGTGTCATTAAGAAAAAAAGTCATGGTAAACATTTTTCTTCCGAAAAGGCTGTAAAGGGAAACAAAATGGGCAGCTCAGGGACTGATACATGCTGTGTCAAATGACTAGAGTTTTATGACCTTAAGAAACTTGGAATATTTACGACTGTGCATACTGGCCTGAAAATCAGGGTTATGTTAGCATGATGTGAATTGGTTGAATTTTTAATATTGAAAATGTAGTCTCAAAAGTGTGGGGGCCAGTTGCAGTAAAGAAATACATCTCTTCCAAAGCTAACATTGTCCCTATTCTTATAGAGTCACCACAGGCAGGCATCATCATGTCTATGCTTAATGTGTGCTAGAGGGGAAAATGACAAAATTCTTATTTATGCCTGAAGAACCACAGATATAGGCAGACATATTTTTATTCAGTGATCTAGAATAGTTTATCTGTTTGTTGCCCTGTCAATTTGTTAAAACAAGCCTACCAGAGGTTATTGTCACATCCCTCACTGGAATGGCATGAGTATTAAACAGAAATACAGTTCAGAATATATTTTGAAAGCAGACTTTGCAATGCCTGGTATAAATTTATCCACTGGTGTGTTTTTTTACTTCATTAGCTTCACCATATTCATGGCAAATGGTAAAAGGCAACAGAAAAGTGGCAAAATAAGTGGGGCTTTTACAAAATAAGATGCTGCCTTGTGCCTCTATTTGAATTGAACTGGCCCATCATGCCAGCTTGGCAGCCTTGGGCTATTCCAAAATGTCTAGACTTTCTTATTAAAGATATTCCAATTTCTGGATTTTGCCAAGATTAATAAAAAGATCAAAATGTGCATAAAATGACAAATGGATGCAGTAGAGGGGGGAAACTAAAGACAAACTCCTTACCCAAACCCCAACAATTTACATCAGTACTAAGCAAAATAATTGGACTTCTTAAGAACAGATGTTACTTCAAATTCACAAGTACAGATCAGTGTTTCAGAGAGTAAAGAAGTTTATAATTTAAAGATTGTGTTGAAATTCAGGAGGTGAGCAACTACAAGCAGAAGAGATGCCATATTAGGATTTGGTGAGGCTATATGCCTGGATTCATAGATGGCAACTCCTATGTACCCATTAAATGTTCTTTAAAAAGTTATAGGCTGTGTAGGACATTCAGAGTAATTTTCTGGCAAACAGGACAACTAGTTTGCTGGCACTTCAGACTTTCTGCATCTTGTTTTAAATTCTTTAGATTCACTGTACTATATAAAAATGTGATAGTTTGCATATAGGGAGTTGTGGTTTTGTTCAGATCTGTGGTTTTTGCATCCTGGAAGTCTTGTTTTGAGACCAAATCTGGTCATTCCAAATTGATTACACAAAAGCTATGGAGTAGGTTATAATTTCCATGGTGTGTGTAATATGTGGTGTAGCTGATTGGGCATTCAGAAATTGTGGTAGACCCTCCAGCTTGCTAACTTCCTAACTCAGCAGATCACAAGGTTTTATATACATATATGTCCCGTAACAAGGATGGTGATGTTATTGCTGTAGGTCTAATTAGATATCCTTTAATGTTGCTTTCACTCAAAAATCTTGGAGATGCATTTCATCAGGATTTGGTTCTTTTCCAGATTTGTTAAAAAGGAAATAATTATTCTGTATCTCCACCACAACTTAAAAAATAACACTAAATACTTGCAGGACATTGCAGACTGAAGGGAATTAAAATAAAACCTCATCAGGAAAAGGAAACTTACACCAAGTTACAAAAAACAAAACCAAAACCTTGCATGAGTAATTGGATCCCAAAATGTAATGAAATGTTGGCTGAACGTTGTGCTACATACCAAATACTCCCTTTAACAAGATGAAATCTGAAAACAGTGGAAACATAGATCAGAGTTTCAGCTCAGAAATGATAGTGTAAGAACAAGGAGCTGTATTTGAAATAGGCTTCCCAGTCATATGTATTTTAAACCTATTTTTGAAGAGACCTATTTTTTTGTGAACAACTAGAATCTGCCTCAAATATAACTAAAATAAAAGCCTCAAATAAAATCTACCAAGGGCTTAAGGGAACTGGCACATCACATTAGTAGAATAACATTTTTCCTCCAAAGACAGTATTGGCACTTGGTAGAAATTAAGAGGAGAAAGAGAAGAGAGAAAATGCTATTTATAGTCTGGTAATAAATTTGAGTTGGACAATTTTTGATTAAAACATAGTCTCTCACAAAAATAAAATAAAATAATAGATGAGTTTGCTTGTAGCCACTGGATCTATTGATAATAGACACTAGTTTGTCATAGCTCTGGAAAGAGTCAAAGATGGGATGCTGCATGAATACACTTGAAAGAGGTTTCCCTCTGCATTTCCTCCCTCCAGCTCTGTAGTTTCCCATGCTGTGTAGGACAAGGATAGATTAAGCAGAGAGTGAAGCTGGACAAGACTGCTGCAGCCCAGGCCTCCCAAGGTGTCAGCAGAAAAGCCACCAAGAGCTTAACACAGCACAAACGTTACTTGACTAACCCTGACACAAGAGTGGGATGCTGAAAGAAAAGAAAGGCTTTAAGTCTCAGCTCTGTAAGTGAGGAGCAGTTCCAGGAGCGAAGGAGAAGGAGGACTGTCCTGTGCATTCTGTTCAGGAATCACTTCCACACCTATATTCCAGCATACAAACTAACACACCAGTACCATGGGACTTCACTGTCCTCTCTGTAAACAGGAACTTCAGTATCTTATGTCAGTGCCTGGAGATAGAAACAGACACGGACTTGGGGAGAAATAACGTGCTTTAGGTCCAGGTTTACTTTATAAGGTCCTAAAATTTACTGAGGGCTGAAACTTCACTGTATTAACAGGCTATTATTTAAAGCTTGAACTGCATTTTTCAAATACAGTTGAGACAAACACCAAGTCAGAAGAATGCGAGTTTCTCCTCATTGTCTATTCTCGTCACAAGTTAGTAATATTCGATTCTTTGGTTCTGTGTAGTTGCAACCATCCCAGGAAGAGGAATCTTGTCATGCCCTTTGCTCAAGTGTGGCACATTAAAATATTCCCACTAAAGTGATTTGATCTCCACTGAATTTTACTAGCTGGCTATGTGGGAGCAATGCTTCTTTTCAACAAAGAATAAAAGCAAGTGATCTTCTTCCTGCACACTGCAGGCCTTATTTCATTATCAAAAATTGCCCTTGGTTTGATAATTTTGAATTTAAACTTGCTATGATCAGAAGAGGTCATAGAGGTCATAGATGTATAGGCATTGTCAGACATCCAGGGCTCAATTCTCCTAAACGTATGGGAGCATTCCCCCCATTCCCCTGTCCTTATCATAAAGATATTCTGCTGTGGTCCAGAAATGTCTGATTCTCTTGAAAATCCTATTCTTATCTGCTAGTCCTCTGCAGCAGATACCCTCTCTCAGACATGGTAAGGTCTCTAGAGTGACACTAAGTATCTGTGCATGAGCGACTGAATCAAACACATTAAGACATTTATAACAGGATTTTCAAAAGTGTTTTGTCACTCATCTCCTACTAAAAGGCACTGGAGATTGATTTGGATTATTATCATCATTAGCAACCTAAATAACTGATCTTAATACTCTAACCTGTCACCATACAGCAATTGAATATCTTGCATAATGGCTGGCACACATCCACTAGATAGTTTGCCAGACACCAGAAAAGGCATAGAAGAGTATCTATGGACAGGATAAACCACAGGACCTGAAAATCAGCACACAGTTGACTGTGTTTAGAAGAAAGTTTTATTGCCATATAAAAGCATTATAAATATCCATTAGTAATATCAGCCTGTTGTTGCAGAAATAAAGAATTATGTATAAACTTGATTGCATTTCAATTAACAAACTTGAAAGTTTTAAATGTATTTTTAATATATTCTCACTGGCTGCTGAGGCTGTAGCTCTGCAGAGTTTCTTCCTCACCATTTCTCACTGATGCAAGTTTCCCTTGTGTAGGACAGCGTGATGTCTTGAAGGTATAGGCATCTTTTGAAGAGGCTGAATGAAGAAATTGTGTTCCTGAGTACTGTCCCTGATTTCTGCCACCCTGACCTGCCTGCCTTGGCCCCAGGGATGTCAAAAAAGCTGGGAGCACAAGCCAGGCTTCAAACCCCTTAGAAATGAGTAAGAACAGTTGTAGAAAGAAGGGAACAAATAATGGTCTACAAAACCTCAATAGAATCCCTTCTCTTTTGTTCTTGCAAGATATTTTTACCCTGAAAAAATGGAGCCATTTGAATAATATAAAACAAGCAAAGTCTACCACTTGAACAGATCACTCCTTGCATGGGTGAGAGACATGCCTTGTTTCTTCACCTTGTCCCTTTAACTCTGATTTTACCCCACATTGTGGCTGACAGGTTGTGCAGTGAATTGCAAAGCAAGGGCGTGTGTAGCAATATTTCCTACCATTGCTGCTGCTAAATCAATTTCCTTGAGATGGAGGAAGATGGACAGAAGAAGGAAGCTCTGTGAGTTTTGTCTCTGTAACAGGCAGAGAATTTTCCCTCTCCAATGAGACCATTTTCCCATCTGGCATAAAGTCACTGACTTCACTGGCGCTCACCCAATGTAACACAAATGAAGAGCTGGGCCAAAATAGAGTCACAAACATCCAGATGAATAAATACTTTAAAACTTTTATACCTAAGGGAGGGAAACTGAGTAGAGAGAGGATTAGCTGTGCTGGAGGTGTTGAATGTGTGGATAAGCGAGAGTCACTATTAGGCATCCATCCATGCCTTTCAGGCTGTGAATAGAGTGTCCCTCACCTCTGGGTTCTCTTCTCTCTTTTCTCCTCCCCTCACCAGAACATGTTTGGCATTTGGAAGTTTTGAAGTAATTTCCTCCTTTGGCCTCACCTGGGATCTTTGCTGTCCCAGAACCTCCTCCTGACCTCAGTGTTGTGTTTTCATTTAAAGTCGGGGATGTCTATAAATGTCAGCAGTACAGGGCAATTAGAACTTTGAAAAGGGCTGTAACATAAACCAGCATTATAGTGAAATGGATACCGCCTTAAGCTGCCTGAAATTCACTTGCTGTTGGAAAGACAATATCCTGCCATTCTCCCATGGTGGCCTTCAATTGAACACGTTTGGCTGAGGGTTGACCCATTATTAGGATAAGTCTCTGCATGGCTTGAAACAATGAAGAAACACAGGGAGAGAGAAGCCAGCAAATTGGGCTGGTAGTTAGCCAGCACTAAGCAGAAATGTGACACTGGATTAGGCCTTAATAGCTGTCTGTGGTGCTATCTGTGAAATCCAATGCTCTCCTTGTTTCCCTGCATTGCAGGCAGAAGCATGTGGTTAGATGTTGAACGAAATCCTCCCTTTTTTTTTTTTTTTTACTAATAGCCTCTAAAACATACCTTTTGTAACTCGAAAAATAAACATTCACCACAATAGCAATTTTGCTCCTTAGTATGGTGCCTTTTTCTCATATGTCATCGCACCATGTTAATTTATGATGTTTCTAGGTACCTCTGTCCTTGTTCCTCCAGTGCTCATGTGCTGCTCTCCCTAGCTGCTCCAAGTTGCTGTATATAAACTCTAATTCTGCCTTAACATCAGCTCCATTAAAGCTGTTTGAACACCCTCAAAACTCAACATGCTCTCTCACTGTGAAGGGGAAAGAGAAAAATTTTCTGCACAAAGTATTCTCTGAGTTCATCAGAACTAGGTTTCCTTTCTTTTGTGATGCAAACTAATGCAAAAGCAATATGGTAACACTCCCTGAGCACCTGAGAGAATGTGTTCAAGTCAAGCAGGACAAAAAGAAAAAGACAAAAGCTCCAAAGAGACCTATTCAATGGATTTCTATGCAAATACCTATATTTCTGCAGAGATTTCATGGAACCTGTCTCTCTGCTCCTAAGGCAACATTTCTTGTTATTGCACTTTGTTATATACCAAAAGTCCATACAGGCAGAATTTTGCCAATTTTCTGACAGGGAATTTTGAAAAGAGATTTCTCTGAATTATAAATGTTTGGATTCATACACTGCATTTTTTCCTCCTTAAACCTAGTATGGAAACACAGAGCCATGAAACATGCCTGTGAATATAATCATGCTTTATTGCAACTCCTTGGAATTCAGTCAGTTCACTGATCCTGCCTACTACCTAATAGATAGGAATGTTCTTTTATGGTACCTTGACTTTTCTCAAAGGTCCCACACTGCACATTCACCCACACACATTTAATCACAATCAGATTGAAGTGTTCTGGTGCAAAACCTTGAAGAGATTCCCAGCAGACTTTGGGTCAGGTTATGGGGGTTTTTGAAAGGATTCTTTAGCCAAATGGTAGGATTTCAGCAGAGCCACCACACCCAACAGGGGCTGTCTTGTGCTGGTTGCTGAGCATTGTGCTGTGCTGCCTCATGACCATTCCTGGCCTCATGCTGTGAGGATGTGCTCCATGAAAGAAGCAGGTACACAGATAAGTTGATTTCAGAGCACGTGTCTAAACTTCCTTGTCAGTATGACGCCATTTTAACATTTGTAATAAAACTAGTCCTCTACATGAGACACACAAACAGGTCATGGCCTGTGAAATTGTCAGAGGTGCCAAGGGAAAACCAAAGTATGAGGCTGACTCTGAAAAGAATGTGTAATTTACTACACAATGATCAGTGCAAGCTCTTCTTCCAAGCAGAGTTAACTCCCTAGAAGCCAATCTTTTTGGCTCCATAGGGTATAATATGGCTGCTCCAGCATATTTCTAGTCACCCTGAGGTGTTTTGCAAACAGCATGGTGTGCAAGCTTTATCTCTGACCTTAACAGTCCTGTTAAACTTAAAGCATGCATGGTCTCAAGTAAATATGTTGCTTAGACAGGAAGCATGCCTGCACAGCAAGCAGTATAGAGCTGTGTACCTCATCTCCACAAGGGTCAAGTCCACCTTTGGGAAACAGGCAGGAATGCAAAAAGACTATTAAATTGGTCCACAAATCTATGTTGTCAACTAAAGAGGGAGAGGTATATACCTCTTCTGGAATGGGAAGAGCGTAAAACAGGGGAATGGATACCTTTTATATATATATATATATATATATATATATATGATTTTTTCCTGATATAAAGTATTAGTAAGACTTTAGACATTTTTTATGTACTCTTGAAAGTTGTATAACCTACCCACTCCAGTCTCTAACCTGCACAATACCTGAGTTATATTCCGCTGTGGAAGATATAACTCCTGTGTTACATCTCTACATCTCCCACTAACACTTTTTAGTGATGAGGGTACAGAGGAACCATGCTAATATTGACTGCAAACTCTTTTTCTGTTGATGAACAGCCATCCAAAAGTCCAATCTATGACTCTGTAAAGACCCACTTTATCCCAAACTGTACAGATATTTATGGGTCACAGGTCTTTGCCAATAATTTTCAGAGGCTGGACACTGAAAGCTGAATGATCCTCATGCTGTGAGTCATGCTTTGCAGGAAACATAACATTGCCAAAATCCTACTCTGATGCTAGTTTTAGATGCAATTCTTTTCTGACCACACTTAGCCAGATACCTCAGAAGGATAGTTTCTATGTGCAACAAAAGTAAAAGCACAGAGGAATAATTTCTTTTTATTCAGGCTTGGGAGAATCTGGTCCCAGCCGTGCATCAAAACATGGACCCATGGAGCCTGGATGTTCACTTTAGTACAGGTCCCAATTTCTACACCCCAGTGTAAGAACTTCCAAATATCCCATGTGCCATATGGTTTTATTTACTATATTCTGACTATTTACTATGTGTGACACAAACCCAAAAAAGACATTAGTTTCACCAATTTGCACCAATTTGCATTGGTTTCACGTTTTTGCAGCAAACACTTTCCCAGGTGCCCAGATGGGATCTTGGGAAGAGACTACAGAGCATATACAGACTTTCCAAAGGGGTAATGAACTTACCTGCTGAACTTACCCTGCTGAACTTACCATGCACCTAATCAAATCACTCCCAGTTGCAGATATGAAGCAGAACTGGTCCATGCCACTGCCCAGCCCGCAGCCTCCAGGGTCTTCCTCTGATCCTGCCATACTTGCAGGCCTGGCTGCCTGCCACAGGCGTGCAGTCCCTTTGATCCTCAGTGCTCAGTCCAGGTTTCTGTTGCTCTGGAGCACAGGTAGAAACTCCTCGGAAGTCTTCACTTATGAACATTACAGTCTTAGGGGTATCAGCTTGAAAATCAGCATGTTTTACCTGCTTTACTGCCTTAGACCAGTGTAGGATAAGGACAAAAATTACGACTTAATACGAAGGACAATTTTAACCAATATAAATAAGTGCACCTCTGAGGAATGCTCATTTACTGCTTTGCTTTGACTTTGTTTAGTTTCTTCATTGCGACAAAGATATTCAGCCACTGAGGTAAATTCTGCACTCAGTTATCACAGTATAAAACCTCATTACTCCTTCAGCAAAAAGCAGTCATTTGAGCCTTACAAAGGCATCGCTGAGAAGAGAATTTGACCACAATTTACAGTATTTCTCACAATACCAGCTGCACATTAGCCACAAAAACATCTCAGAGATGCTTGGATTAGTCTCAGTGGTAAATGAAAACAGGTAATCCCTTCTTTAGAGATGATTGTGTGGGACAGTTTATTCCCCTTCCATGAGAAACCTTCCATAGGGCTCTTAACCATCTTCTGACTTGAGACTCTAGTTCTAATCCTTCCTACATGACTTTAGACCACAGTGAGTACAAGCCAAGCCCAAATCTGTATATAGCAAGCCACAAGATTGTACAGCAGAACACCACCAGTTTGCAGGCCAAACACAGAACAAAATGTGGGATGCCCATAGACCACCTGATTGCCTTCTGGAATGCCCAACATAACAGGCAACAGAAGGGGCTGCAACTCAAGGGACTGTGTCAAGGAAGATACTGAGACAACTTCTGCCTTCTCAGGGGGATATTTACAAGTCCTCCTAAGGAAAAGTGGGCTGAATTTCCTGGCAGATCAGCCTGGAGAGGAGAAGGTTCCAGGGAGACCTTATAGTAGCCTGCTTGTTTCAGGGGTGTTGGACTAGATGGCCTTTAAAACCCCTTGCCAACCCAAACTATTCTGTGATTCTATGATTCTGTGATATATCAGCATGAAATGTTAGTCATTATACCAAAAATGTATACAGACCTATTGTTAACTTGTGGTTAAAAATCACACAAATAGGGAAAATCACATCCATTTCAGTTATGATCTTGTTTCTGTACATGCTGCATTGCCCTTCCCCAAGTCCCCTGTTCATAGCAGTGGGCTGAGTACACATGAAACAAAAGAATTATCACCAAGTTTACAATCTTATTTGTCACACAGATAAATTATCTGTTCGATCTACATCTGTATTACTGAACCAGAGCACAAAAAGCATGGCTCAATGTGTGGAAAAGTGTGCAAACAGTGAAATAAACCACTGATACTTTTATTCGAAGAGGCTAAAATGTTATATTTGAATATGTTATGCAGAAACCAAGTAAATACTTTAAATAAATTTTTCTTGGCTTCTGCATTCTTAAACTGAAGAGTTTGCTTTAACCAAATAATATATATTGTCTCTGGTACACTTTAAAAAGACAAATAATGAAGGGAGGTAATATATACACTTTAATCTTTTCTCTCGTAAGTCTGGCTGCTAATGCTCAAGAATGCAAGATAAAATGAATGAAAGCCTACCTTGGGAACCTTGAGCAAATTCCTTGCGCACCACACTGGCACTTTATTGCATAATTAAATTTATTGCAAAGGCACTTTATCTTCATCACACATGACAACTTAACATTTTCTTGCCTTGCAATCTTCTATTTAAGTCTTTAAATTCAGATATTCTTGCTTCTCCAGACTTATGTGGACATGCTGTTTAACAAATTTCAGAAATAATTTATCTGGGAAGAGTCAGAGTATATTTTTTACTTTCACCTCCTTCAGAGTTGTTAGATAGGCACAGTTAATGCAAGGTGTAGCAGTCTGGCCCACAACTTACTTGTGTGACTGTTAAACTCATTGTGTGCCGTACTGCTTCCCTCTGTGTGGTTACGTGACACCATGAAACAAAATAGAAGCCAGTTGCAATGGACTTGTACCAAATAGTCTTGTACCAATAGCTATCACATTCCAAGACAGATAGCACTGAATTGGAGAGCTGAACAGTGATTTCTCTTTGAAATCATCAATGTAGTAGTCTAGCACTGTTCAAAGGCACCCAAGCTTTTGTTCTGATTGATAAAGTGCAGCAGAAGTTGTAGGCCAATGGCTCTTAGTGAGTGAGGAACTTAAATGAGGGCCAGAGGACTATAGGAAATCACAGAAGGAAATTGCCCTCTAGAATCCTGTTTGTGTCTTTCATAGGATGGCTGGAGAGGATGAAAGAGAACCAGAAGCCAGAAGGTGGGAGATGTGTATGCCCTGAAGAAGGGCAGGTGGAAGGAAGCTGCAGAGGAGGAGTAGCCCAAGGCAGTGCTGCATGGAGGATAAAGCACAGGACCATATCCCACAGAGGAGAGAACATTCCCAATATGGCTGTCCTGAGGACAGGAGGAAAAAGGGATGCAGATGGGCAGAGAGGGGGATACAGGTATCCAAGGGACATGATCAAGGAAGAGAGCAGCATAAAGCCATGCTCATTCTCTGAAATCTTTTTGAAGAGAACCTAGGAATTACAGTTATCAGATGAAGGGAAGAGTCCAAATTCAGAGCAGAGCAGGAGAGGCAGAGAAACTGAAGGGTAGGTGTGAGGGGTGGAAAGGACAGAAGGAAAAGGAACTGGCATCTGTGTTTGGCAGAGATGAGAAAGGAGCCCGTGGAATGAGGCCTGTAATTGTGCTGGGGAAAAGGAAGGAGACTTGATGGAGATCAGCCTAATGGCATCATGGTGATAAGCTGTGGGGAATGGTGATGGCAGAAGTGGACAAAGGGTTCATGAGCAGTAAATGGGAAGAGTTTATTAAAAAAACTGAACCTGAAAACTCAACAAATTTTTGCAGAAAGATCTCATCACGTTATGACACCTGTGAGGAAGGCTGCTTATGAGGAAGGAAATATATGAAAGAACAGTCTCTCTTTCTTCTGACAACTGTTCCCTGCTAACCCCCCAAAGTTTTCTCATTTCATTGTTTTTCATCACGTAGGATACATAATATCACACTGTCTTGGTTTAGGACAAATTAGGGGAAGGTCTCTAGAAGGAGCTCTTCAGAAAACAAACCTCCACCACCCTTTCCCCCCCACCCCAGCTCTGGGTTTGAGAAGGAATTCCTCGGAGGAGAAGTGGAAAAAACCTATTTATTGACAAATAAACAAAGACACTCCCCAACACAAGGGAAAAGAAAAAAAAATACTCAAGCAGTTGCTGTGAGGGGAGGGCACAGAGCTTCTGTTTTCAGGCGTTGAGGACCCCCAGATATTCCCAGGTCAGGTCCAGAGCTGGTCCAATGATCTTTGGGGGGGGGAAAAGAGAGAGAGAGAAAAAAAAAAGAAAAAAAAACAAAACAAAAGCAGCAAAAACTAGCAAAGGAAAAAAAAAACAAAAGCAAAAGCAAAAACAAAACCAGCAGCAAAGTAAAGGCAGCAGCAAAGCAAAGCAAAGAAAAGCCTGCAGCCAAGCCGAGCTAGCAGCAAAAGCAAAGCTAGCAGCAAAAGCAAAAGCACAAGTAGCCCCACCGTGGCAAAACACCCCACTGAGGCGGGGGGGGGCAGCTGTCAGACATAACAGTGCAGTACATAGAGATAAAGCTGCACGATTGGGATAGGAGGCACCGTCAACCCAGGACACACACACTAACCAAACTTTCTCTGACAAAGGTTCCAATTTGAGCTTCAATAAATAGGTATGGCAGAGCTCACAATCAATTTAGTGAGTTTGCCTGGGGTCTTGTAGCCAAATAAAAGATATGTTCCATGGTCTGGATACCTTATCATCTAGGTGAGATTTGAATGGGAGTTATGGTTTCAGGACAGTCATTCCTCCAAACCATCACACAACATTTTTCACAGTCCACAGAACTGGACCAGATTTGAAGTCTGACTCTTCGTGGTGAGTATATCAGTTTGAACCAGACCTAGGACATTTTTGGATCTGTGTCAGATTGCTCTCTCTCTTTCGAGAGAAGCAGCAAAGTGGAACACAGGGATCAAGAGTACTATTTGCACTGAAACACAGCCCTCTGACTGCATAATTCTAGCTTGCTGAAATACTAAAGTCTGTTGAAGAGGTATCAAGAAGAAAGGGACCTCTCAAACACAGCTGCCCCGTTTGCTGACCCTGTTGCCAGTGCTTGTGTTCTGGGAGGAGAGATGGTTCATATATGCTGTGAAAACTAGAATAAAAAAAAAATAGAGTGAAAACTGCTTGACTGGATTCTTCTGCCCCATTTATGTCCCTTTCTGTCATATGGTGTTCATGGGGATCATGGGAGCAATGGGGATTGTGGCAGAGAGAAGGATCATTGCATTACTTCTTCCACTCTCTCTAAAATGTGCTAAAATACCTTAATGATTTATAGCATGGTCTCTGTGGTGAGATTAAAAATCACTGTATATTTAGAACTGTTATACCTGAGATGCTAATGGTTTCTATTTCAAAGCACATTAAAACCTACAGCACTGATACTTGTAGCAACCTGGACCTCACTAAGCTCATATTACGTTTATAACTACAGCCTTTCTTTTGTTTCCTTTTTTGTGTAACATATGCATGACATTTTATTTTTATGTTACAGTTCAGGAAGTCTTTTAGTGAAGCCTCATGGCTAATTTTGGAGGACTGAAGACATCCAAACATTACGTTACCCAACCACGCCAGCCACCTGCTACATCTACATGACAGAAGCAGGGAGGTGGCATCAGCTTGGATTTGATACTTGCCTTTTGTAACAGTGTGTGAGAATCTGAAGGAACACCCACATTGCTCGTGTGCATGACATGTTAGCAGCCTCTCCTGGGCACAAATGTCAGCTCTGTTTACCATTGTAGGTTCAAATGTTGGTTATAATAGCATGGTTGGTATTGCTACCTTAGAGATGAACTCTGATCAAACCTTCTGTGGTTTCCAGTTGCAGCTGGTTTGTGTTTCCCTTCTCTTTCTCAAAAGTCTTGGAAGAGGACAGGTGTGGGATTTTCTACAATACTCACCAGTTATAATAACGTTTATATGAGAGGGGAGACATTTATTAATGTGCCACCACTGCAGCAGCATGTATGTAAGCAGAAACCCCAGCATGCCAGGAGCTGCATGGGTAGATGTCTGACAACAGCGCCTGTCCCCAGGGAGCTCTCAGCCCAGCCATGCAAGACGAAACTGCTGGAGGGACACAGGAAAAGTCCCTGTGTAGGTCACTGGGAGAGACTGGATTTGGGAAGGCAAATCCATTTTCTCAGATCTTAAGTCAGAGCACAAGTTTACTGTCACTGGCCAAAGCCAACCAGCCCCTCAATAACTCAAAAAAATTATTCTGTGGGAACACAAAAGTACCCCACTCTGCTTTAAGGCAATTAAACTCCTATCTCTTTTAATTAACATGTAGCCCAACTTCAAAATTAAATTGGTATCCTGAAATGGCAAATTAAACTCACTTCTCTTATAGCTACTGGAACAAAACACTTACACTTTAGAAATGCCTACACTTTCTCTTCATCTTTTTGAGTGGAGCAAGTCTATCAGTTTGTAGTTGCATTACAAAGCAGATAAATTTTATATTTGTCAAAAATGCATTCGCTCAGGTCTACACATAGCCTTTCAGCTTCTGGATTGAAATAAATGAAATGAACCATTATGTTTTTAAAATGTATGGTATAGAATAAGAATCATAAAATGATAGAATGGTTTGAGTTGGAAGGGACCTTAAACATGATCTGGTTCCAACATCTCTGCTGTAGAAAAGGACACCTTGCACTAGACCTGGTTTCTCAGACCCGTGTTCAACCTGGCCTTGAACAATTCCGGGGATGGGGCAACCTTCTGTGGGCAGCCAGTTCCAGGGTCTCACCACCCTCATAGTGATGACTTTCTTCCCAATATCCAAAGTAAACCTACCTGCTTTCAGTTTAAAGATGTTCTCCATTGTCCTATCACTACATGCCCTCTCTCTCCAGCTGTCTTGTAGCCCCTAAAGGTACTGGGAGCCTGCTACAAGGTCTCCTTGAAGCCTTCTCTCCCCTGGCTGAAAAATCCCAACTCTCTCAGCCTGTCTTCAGAAGAGAGGTGCTCCAGCCCTCTGATCATCTTCATGACCTTGCTCTGGACGTGCTCCAACAAGTGCTCTTATGTTTGCACCTCCAGAGCTGGATCCAGCACTCCAGGTGGAGTCTCAAAGAGCAGAGTGAGAATAACCTTCCTCAAACAGCTGGTCACAAGTCCTTTGATGCAGCCCACGGTAGCAACTTTTCAAATGCTGGTATTTTTTCTAGGGGTGAACTAATCCACTGGAAATCAGCAGCAACAAGGATGTAAAAACCCAGGAGGACAGGAAACAGCCAGGTAAGTCCATTTTGTGAGAATTACCTTTTAGTAATGTAACAATTTTATGTCTTTAGGTAATTTATTTGTGCAAGAGCAGAACAACGGAATAGGCAACATTTTCCTTGGGGAAGGGACCCATGTGTAATTGCATGGAAATGAGAATCCTGGTTTGGTATCTGCCTCAGATAACACTCCCAAACCCTTCCAATTGGATATATAGCTTCCTGCTCTGCAAATAGGGACCAATTTATTTCAGATAAAAAACAAATAGAGAACTATATGAAGAATAGGAGCTGCCAAATTTTCACTAAATCCGGCATTGACTGGGCTGTCAGCACACCTGTACATGGGTAAGGCAGGGTCTGAAGAGACCTAGGGATTTAGGAGAGGAGAGGCTAGACTGTGAGGTGTGACTGGCTGATGGGCAGTTAGTGGGAAACTTTCAAAGGTCAAATGAGACTTTGATGGCTATATTATCCTAAGTCTGCTGGAATTCCTGAATCCTTTAGCAAGGTTGAAAAAGACCTTGTCACAAGGGTAAAAATTGACATATTTTGGTTTGGGAGCCAGTCTAGCCATATAGTGAAGCAATGTTATCTCTTTCTGCGTTCACAGTATCATATGCTATGTCTTGTCTGTCTGAAGTTCTCCAAGCTTTCCCTTCTCATATGTTCCAGAAACAGCTGGTAGTACTTACATACCTTAGTTAGAGGTAGATTTTGGAATGTAAGTGGTAAGGATCAGCTGTAGACAGTCCCCTTTGCAATATACTCTGTAAGGGCCAATACACACATGTAGTGATGCAGGTGTCCTGCTCCCATGCTACAGTTAGTGGGGAGAAGTTGGCAATGGCTCTGGGGAAAAGCAGGGATGAGCACTGAGGTGCTGCTCCCAGTCTGTGTCAGGAGTGGGCTCCTGTGGGCCATAGTGCAGAGAGAAAGTTTCACAGATCTGTTGTGTAACCTGGCTGTGTACGGCAGTGTGGGTTTGGGTGTGAAGCAGAGCACTGGTTTCAAACCCAAGGCTTCTTCTTATTCACTGAGTATCATCCTTCTTCATATCATACACTCTCAACTGCCAAAAGCAACCCCAAATATTGCTGCTCATCCTCTCCCCCTGGACAAAGTTGGTAATCCAGACAACCTCTTCCAGAAATGAGTGTATAATCAGCCAGATGAAGCTTTCACCCAGGCTGTCTGGCCAAGCAGCAGCCTGCTCTGGGAGCATGTGGCTCCTGCAGTGCATGTGCTCAGGGTTTCATCGGGTGAGCTGCTCATCTGGATCCTGTTCATCTTCCCTTCAAATAAGGGAATCTGAGGAGTTTGTCTCCGATTTCTCCAGTGACACCAAGTTATGTAAACACTCTTTCTGCCGTTAACAGCTCGCCATTTTTGCTGTTTGAAACATAATCAGTTTGTATAACAATATGGACTGATTTGGGTATCCAGTCCAACACGCTCTGATTGCCTGCTGTCTAAACATTTTATTGCTGTAAATTTATGGGGACTCTGCTGGCCTCTCCAAAAGACCTCTCAGAATCACAGCACTTTGTAATGATACCACAATGCAATTCAGCATTTCCAAGAATTACTTTTGTTTTCTTTAGAACAGAAAGGTTTTTTTTTTTTAAAGAGTGGTTTTTTTTTCTGTTTCTGACCAAACAGAAATATTTATTATATAGTTATTGTATTTTAAAATAAGCATTCCCTTTTTTTTGGTTGGTTTTTTTTTGCTTTTTTTTTTTTGGTGTGTTTTTTTTGGGTTTGCTTTTTTTTTGTTTTGTTTTGTTTTGTTTTTGTTTTTGTTTTGTTTCCCCAAAGTGTTGGCCTGACCCTCTGACTTCAGCAGGGCCTGGGAAGGGTGTCTTTGTACCTTGTTGAAAAGACTGCAAGCATCCTGCTCAGAGCTACATGAGTGTCCAGCCAGGTCCTGCCACTGTGCCTCAGAACCCAGTCTCAGACACTGGGGAATGTATGCCTTGGCAAACCTGAGCACAGAGGAAACTATCAAACATTCAGAGCAATTGTTGACAATTTCCAGTTACCACTAATTGCTCGGGGCTTTCTTGGACCCCTGCCACATCTATACCTTTGTGTCCTTAATCACTATGCACCCTTTGGATATTATGTCGCACCTGGGACATAAGATAATTTATCACTCGCAGACGGATTAGCATCACAGTTCGCTTAGATAAATTTTACTTTAGCCTCAGTCCCAGAGGCCCTTCTTTTATAGCACAGTTTTATCCATTAAAATCATGACTTCCAAAATTCTGTTGTATTTTATGGCTTCCATGAGATATTTATGACTGTTACTGTTTAAGTGGACATTTCTAAAGATTTACTGCAGAAATAATTCAGGCAAATAGCTCAGAAGAGGTACTGCCAATAGCTTACAGTTTAGGTTTGGTGTTATTTAAAGATATGCTGTTTTCTGTGTTCATTTAAGTATGGAGTCTTAATGCATAATACTGAAACACCACTGAATATGTATTCAAAAAGCCCTCTCCATATGGACTACTTGTAGAAAAAATCCAAACAATGAGTTTTAATCTTCCAAACTGCCTCCTTCCCCAAAGCTGTTCATATTCTTCGCTATTCTGCAAAATGTGAGAGATGAAAGCAGAGGCCAATTAAAAAGAACTTGTAGAGTCAGGCACTTCCACAGGCTCTGTGAGAGGGGACATATGAGAGGTGTTTCTCTTTTCCTAGTTGCTTAGTTTGGTCCTAATTGGGGCAATGCTACGGGTGGCCGGGGCCCGAAGGACAGAGCTCAGGTTGCAGTTTGACAGAGCCAGTGAAGGCTTAACTTGCTGCACAGGGAAAGTTGATCTCTGCCCCTTTGATCCTTTTAGGACTAGAACTGGTCCTCTGTTTTATGCTGTAGAAAGTCCGAGATTAGAAAAGTAACCTCCATGGCTACAGCTCGTCTCTGTGAGAAGTGACTGATGCTGTCAGGTGACTCTGCAATACACTTCCTGGCCTTTTTCTCCTTGAGGTGAGTGTGAAGGCTTTTACAGCACTGCAGCACAGGAGCAGGAAGCACTCTTCTTGTCATGCCAGATTCCACGCTTCCAGCATGCTCCTATTTTAAAACCTTCAACATCCTGATGCCTTGGTGAAACTGCTCAGTTGGGCAGCTGAGGGGAGCCCCACGGAAGGCCTCCAAGCGCCTCAGTGTTAATGACACACCAGGTGACGCCAGTGCTGGGCTCAATGGGGCACAGAGCAGCAGGAGATTTTTCACAAAGTGCCTCACTCGCATGGATTTTAGGTAAAAATAACACTTACCCAACTAGGCTTTAAATGCATACTTTGAATTAGAAAGCAGATTACTAATGAGTTCTGAAATTTGACACAAATTACAAATTACTCTTCAAAACATGCATCATCAATAATTTTCACTAATTAAGTTAATGCAATTCAATACAAAGGACCAAATCCCTCCCTGCAGCATAACAATATTTCCCAATGAGTCAACCTGTATGTGTGAAAGGTATCAATATGATCCTCACAAATGCTTGAAGTAACTGATTGCAAGAGAGTTTATCTGTTTGCAGGAGCAAATTTGTAAGAGGTGACAGGAGGAAGACAGCCAAGCTTAACTGTCAGTTAAAGGTAGCATGTCTTCATCTGCCTGGAAGAGAGATAAATGTAGCTGTGGGAAGATATCCTGACTGCACATAGCATCAGCTGCAGCTTACTAATGGCTCACTTTGGTCCTAGCATCCCTGTCTCTGTCAAGGAACTGCAGAGCTGCTGCAGAAAGAGAAGTGGTTTAAATTAAAATAATGTCATTTAAGACCGATATGGGTCTTGGACTGACCTTTACACATGGCAAATTTCATCCTTTGAGTTTTTTTCTTCCCCTTTCTTCCCCTCTCTGCCCCCAAATATGCTCTTTTTCCCTTCACTGCTCTCTCCTGCTGAACTCACTCTATAGAGCTTTGTAACATAACTGAAAAAACAAGAAACAGACACGCTATTGTATGCTCAAGCTTATGCAGGACTCTAAAACTAATCTTTGTTCTGGCAAATCTCATGCAGCATTGACTGCTTTGCTGGCTACTTCATTCATCATATGGAAAATGCATTTTAGTGACTACCAATTACAAGAGCCAAACAGTGGCTTTGTCAGTATTACATGGTAACCATTACCTTTGTAATTGCATAGTGACTGATGTTCAGTATGATGTAATGACAGGTTAAATAAATGTATACTAATTTGTCGTGCTAAAAGAAAGGAACGCCAGCACATTAACACAATTGCAAGTTATTTTATATGATTATACATGAAGTAAAGGTATACATTTATCATAAAAGTTGTGTGTAGCTGCTATGTTTCAACTTCTAAAAATTCTTTTTCACCTTTAGAATGTTCAGAGACGTATAATCTCTCTGCACCCTTGTTAATAGTGTTTGCAGAAGAAACATTTCAAAATGTGTGAGATATATTGGTGGTGGAGTTGTTATAAGACCTGAAATAGGTTCTTTCTTTCTTTGGAAAAATGTTATCTTAGAAATTTTCTTTTATTTATTGAAAAGTCAGTTATTAAATATAGTTTTATAACTACTTGAAGCAATGCAGGCCTAAATTTTGGATAGTATATGTTGCCATGTGCTAAAGAAAAAAATATTAGAAAATTAGTGTGAGGTCAGTTATTTACAAAAATGTACCTCACATAAAGATTTCTGACAGACATCTTGCTGTGAAAAATGTCAGTGAAACATAATTGGGAGGCTGGGAATTAATCCAAGTGAAGTTTCATGGACAGAGAAATAGAAGTACAAATTAATGGCATAAAATGGCACAATTAATGGCACAAAACAACAACAAAAAAATTACCACACTTGGGAGTAAAACTTGGAGGTTTTTAGTTCTATTTAGAGAGCAGTAACTCAGGAAACCAAATGAAGAATGCAGGACTTACCTTGAGACAGAAAGTCACAAAAAAGATTCCCTCTATATCCACATTTCAGTTTGGATATTGAGGTTAGTTTTCTTCTTAGGTCGTTGAAAGCCTGGATCTCCCAGCTCACAACCTGTAGATAGGACTGCCTCTACCACAGCATCAAAATGACAGGAAAGGTTCAGAGTTACTGTTGTCTTCCTTTGGATTCGGCAGGTTCAGAGGAGAAGGAAACTGGGCAATTTGAAAACTTTTGTGCCAGGAAAATCCACATCTGATATCTTTTAGATCCTTTCTCCCACACAATTTCTTACCTTTCTCCCACCTTTTAAATTCACCTTCCAAATCTTCCTCTTCTCTCCAAAGCTGATGTGTCTTTCCTCCTGGTCTCCGTATTACAGCTCTCCAAAGTGTTTTAACATTTCATGCTCCTACCATAAGATGTCTTCTCTTTCCTTGATATAGCCTGATCTTGCTTTGCAATTCACAGACCTTTCATGCTACCTACAAGTTGTGGGACAAGTTACAGTTTATAGAGGAAAAAGATGACTTTTCACTATGTCAAGAAATTCACAATCATCTAGAACTGTAATTTAGCTTTTAAGTGTTCAGTATTTAAATCTTCTGTGGAAATTTTTTTCCTGGCAAATTCAATGATTTCTGGGACTGTTTCCACTATTTGTGGTAATAATTCCAATAGCAATTTTCTAATACAGGTGAGGTTTGACTAGATACAATTCCTACACACACAGACAAAAACTGGCTCAGGCCTTGACAATGGTTGGAAGCCTTTCCTCTCTGGTTGGATGTCAGCATTATCCCCATTTTGGCAGAAAGAGTGCCCCAACTGAGAAGTCATATTCCTGTTGTAATCTTATCTTCTTATACCTCACAGAGGTAGCCTTTATCATTTCAGGGTGGATATGTAAAAGTGAGGAGACTAAATGTGATGTTATGCCAAATTAAGGAAAAGAAGTAATAGAAAAACATGCAAAAGCATTCTGGCTGTGTTTCTTGTCTGCATGGCAAGAGGCCAAACATGATGAAGCTAAATTCTTTGGAAAGTGCCAAAATGCTCCTGTTGCACAGAAGGGCTTATGGTGTGGGGCATCCAAGTACATCTGCAGGACAAGCTGTGTGAAAGCAGCATCCATCAGGCTGGTCTGTGAAGGGGTAGCTCCAGTGGGATCAGTCTTCTGGTACCACCTCTGCTGCTACTGTGATCCAGAAAAACTGGCTTCACACGCAGGTGTGAGATGTAGCACTGACCATGAGAGAAATGTAGTGAGGAGGGGTGAGAGAACAGAGCCCAGGAGGCAGAGGACCAAGAAGGAGAAGCTGCTCATGCAAAGAGGTGGGTATCATGTCATCATCCTGTGGTTTCTATTCCTAATTTCTCACACTAATTTCTTAACATTAGAAATTAGAAAATTACTGTGTCCTGTCATACTGGGTACAGAAATATTTTTTGCACATCTTTATGAAGACTCAAGAACTTCAGGAATTTTGTCAATTGTATACATTCTCTCAGCTATCTTCGATTAAAACATAAAGGAAGCAGTAAAATGTAATATCATCTGGAGGACATAGCCTTTTTCTGATTCCTAATGCACAGCAAGGTTATGTTCTTAGGCAGAAGGAATCAGTTGCTCCTTTTCTCCAAATGTGCAGTAGATGTTAGAAGCTGTGAGAAACTTAGAGAATCTAGGTTTCAGTCACAGAACAACAGCATTATATGACAATCTTAAATTGTCTTCTCTGCTAAGGCTTCAGTACTGATTCCACAGTATCTTCCATATGTGGATGTGGCAATTATTAAGGTATCATTACAACATAAATACATGGTCAATCTGTCCTCCAAGCTGGGAGTTTAATTTAGTCAAATTATACTGTTACCAGGGAGGAGCAATTGCTAGATTGACACACCACATTAACAAATTCCACTAGCTCTGTAAGGTTGCATAATTGCATCCAGTCATTCAGCAATACTGTTTTCTCTAACTTCAGGTTACTGTCATGCAATTATGATATAATTACACGGTTATTTCACCTTATAAAAGAAAGTAAACCACAAAGATTCTGAGCTTGCTTCACAGGGTCTGTTTGGCTTTAAGCAGAAGTAAAACCTTAGACAAAGTCACTGTGGCTTTCCTTGGACTTGATGCTAAACAGGGCTGGGGCAAAACAGTGTGCCAAATTTCTAAACTGTCTTTGAGTCTAAATACAGAAAATCCACCTCATTTTGGAGTTTTAGCTTACTTGAATGCATTGATCTCCATATATAGATGTGAACACAATTTAGTCCATTTCCAGTTAGAAAAAACAGGGGGACAGGAGATGAGAAAAAAACAACAGTAGAAAGTCCATAGTTTTGACTATCCATGAATATGTATGTGAGAATTTTTAAATTTAACTAGACTTCTAATCAAATTTCTTCATCATTAAAATCAAATGTGTTTAAATTACAGAGGGAAAGCATCCCCAAACTTGCTACTGGCTCTGTGGGTGCTGCAAGTGCCATTTTCCAGGAAGTGCACCTTGCCTGAAGATGTTCAGAGACCACACATGCTCCTGTTGCTGCAAGGTGCTTAGGGCTTCAGCAACAGGTATGTTGGGCTCCACAGTTCTTTTGGACCAGTTTTACTTTGTCTGCAAGGAATTGAACCAAATGTTTTTTGTTATGTTTGGGCTGGGGTAGCTGTAGAGTTTGGGGTGTTCTCTCTGTCCCTGGAGTAGAGAAAGCACAGGCAGCTGCATGCCAAGCTATCTCCCACTGTCTAGCAGTAATGGGAGGGCTTTCTGTCTGCAGAACTGGGAGGTAATTCTATCTCCATGCTAGATCAGGCATGACCAGCACCCTGTGTTAAGTTAGACTTCCATTTTTTTTGTTATATAGTATGAACTACTGTTTGGGGAGACTGGCATGAGAGAAACTGCAGTCTTCATTCTGGCATATTGATGCGGGTAGGAGCCAGAGATGTTTTTGGCCAAAAGGGCAGGATGTTATCTCTCAGGTCTCACTCTCTCTTCCTGTCACCCCTTCCATATGCAACAATCATAGAAACAGGTAACTGGAGGCTCATACTCTCTTCCAACACAATAAAATCTCAACAGCAAATGGTTGCCCTTGCTACATAGACTTCACCCTCTTGTGTTGGAAGAGCTAGAGCTGTGAAAGGCTATTTTTCAAGAGCTGAAATGTCCAGAACATATCAAAACATTTTAGACCTGGCAGATGGGTGCTGCAGGACTCCAGACCAGCAATGGCTTGTGAGCGAAGTAGCTAAACACTGGATGGGGTACAAGAATGCAAAATCAGCCTGTCCCAGCTGCGTGGGGAAGTACTTCAAATACTTGAGAAGTCTGAAATAATGACAAAAAAAAGGACATTTTTTAACATTTATTGAAAATGAGTGAGGAGGCCTGAGGGCCTGCTAGGGGACTTCCTGGGACCATGTCATGGAAGAAAGTCCCCTAGACTTTAATCTCGCCTGTGGACCCCCTGTTTAACTGACAGGTTGCCAACCAACCCCAGTGCCACACCCCCCCATTGGCCCATTGGCCATTACACCACCAGTTGACCGTATTTGGCCAGGTTTCTAGTAGTTTCTTTGCTCTTTGTAACTCCATTGGTTTGGACCCCTGTCCGTTTACCCTCTTATTTCCCTATTGATCATTGTACTCCTTTTTCCCACCTACACCTCTCGGTGATTGGTTGCTACACAGTCCCATGTCAAAATAGGCCCAACCTGATAAATGCATAGGTAATGTAACTTTGTTATTTGAAAATATCTGGTTGAACCAAATTCTCACCAGTAAGCTACATCTATGGAGAGTAAAGGTAAGAACTGAGAAGCAGACAAAGGCCAAGAGTAAAAAGAGCAGAGTAGAATAACAAGACACTTGAAGATCAGCCCACATAAGATATTGTCATGATGTGAACAACAGATGAACCTTGTCCTTCCTGTCATTGAAAGAGACAAGTCCTTTCTTAGCTGCACATAGTGTCCTCAAATTTTGCCATTGGGAAGGGCCATTGGGCAGGGACCCTCAAACTACTTATCACAGAATTGTAGAAATATTAAGATTGGAAGAGACCTTTGTGTCCAAGTCAAGCCATCAATTACTTACAACCAGCCACAACTGCTGGGTGTACCACTAAGCACCACATCTGCATGTATCTTTCTTTGAGGTGACAATCAATTGCCTTTGCTTTCTTGGGCAGCTGATAGGTGTAGACACATCCCTTTTGATCCATGAATATCAGAGGAAGTGGTAATGTCAAGCTGGGTTGAGGGAATTCTGTTCCCTGGCATTTTAATATTTTTTTATCATTAATATCTTATTTCATTAAGATTTGACTTTTGAAATAAGGAAATATGTAAAACATGAATCTATTAATGATGCCCAGTAGAACAACACTCAGATTTGAAGCTCTTGTGAAAATGGAAGGTTTGCCTTTTGGATTCACATGAGACCATTAAAAAACCTGTTACAAACAAGAAACAAGATTGGAAGTATTGACATTTTCTTTTATTTTCTGAGCTCTGCAGATTTGGAAATAAAATGCTATTTATGATAAAACATTATTCTCAAGATTATTGTGGTTCACAGCAGGAATTTAAATTTGCAGTCTGTATGCTGCTGTCTTAATACAGTCTCTAGAGGCTAAATGTGTGGGCAGATGCTAGTATAGCAAGTGACCTAAAGAAACTGTCTCCCAGCTGCCCTAGAGGAACAACTTCTGACAGGCCAATAAAAGTCCATGGCATTTTAAGCCATCACAGAGTGAGGCTTATGCTTCTTGCTCATGACATTCTTGTGCCAATGGTCCCAGCTGGAAGATTTGAAATAAACAATAAAGTGTGCTCCTTCCCAGGATACTCAGGTGAGCTTTGCTTACTACAGGATATTATGGATGGTAACAGCTTACCAGTCCAGGGACAAAGCTATGGAAGAGAAGTTCCACAATGACTCAGAGTCATGAAAAGCAAGTAGATTATTTCTATATTCTCTCAGGAAGTCCCTAAGCCACAAGTTACTGAAGGCCCTGAGAGCACTCCAGGGAAATACTTCTGGAGCCTTGTGTCATTACATTCTACCATCATTCTTGGTGACAGGACACGGATTTGGATGAACCTTTGACTCAATACGGCCATTCTTTGGTTCTTATGTCCTTGCATTCACCATCAGTACTTCCAGAGATTTCTTGGTGGGGTTTGTTTAAAATATTAACAGTTTTGAAAAAACTGTTAATACAAGCCTGCCTTACATTTAGTTGAGACTTGAAAGAACTGGACACATTCAGGAAAAATTCTGAAATACCAGTTCAAATCGGATACTTAAGTGCGATTTCCTGACTCAGTTTTAAAATCGAATGTATATGCTGTTAAGTTGTCCCTTAAACATTTATTTTGTTTCACAGATTTCAGCAGATAGGTCTATTCAAAAGAGAAAACTGTTGGGAAAGAAAGCACCAAAACAATCTAGAAAGACCATAAGTGGCTTGTGGCCTTTAGTAACTACAGCCCTTCTCTCCCAGGGGAACATGTCACTCTGGTCTTTCTTGCTTGAGAAAACCTCAAGCAGTGTTATACATGTTAGGGCAGTATTTCAAAGCAACCTATCTTTTCTCCTGACATCCTGATCTTTAAACTAAATGGGACTTCATGACCTTTTTTTTTTTTCTAGCAACAGCAGCTGATGTGAATAATTTAGGACAACACTGAAGACTTCCACCAAAATTGGAGAAGGGCAAAGACCATGCAGAGATCAATATGATCTCTTGGCTTTTACTGACTGGTTAGAGCTGAATAGGATCATAAAGAAAAGTAATTTTATTAGATGTCATCATTCTGCTGTGATCCTCACTTCAGACTGAAATCAGTCTGTTCAATCCCAAAGTGATGGTGTCTCTTCTTAATTACACATCAGTGGCAGTAAGAAGCATGAAATTCTCTGTTATTTCTCCTGTATGTTAGAGAAATTATTCCCCACCTTTTGTGTTTGTCTTTCAGAGAAAAATTTTTTCACTTGTTTTCCCAGATTTTGCACAGAGTCATTGAAAGTGAATGGCTTCTCCACCACCATCAACTCCCTGCTCCTGCCTCCTGCTACATTAAATCAAAGTGCATAAAAGAGTACAACTATTTTCCCCCAGGTCTGTGATCTTCAGTGTTACCCTGAAGTGGAGATGAGTGAGGATGATGGCTGGAAGGAGAAAGCTTGAGGTGGGATAAAGTGCCGCATTGTTACCTTTCGAGTGCCGCATTGGAGCCCAAAAAAAACTGTGGTCACTTAAAAGTGCAAATCTGGTTTATTTTTCCAGTATTAAAAACAGACATTGCCTTTGGCAGCATTTTGGAGAAATGTGTCTTAGCAAATTTCCTGACTGAACCAAAGAATTATTCAACATTGCTTAAAGACTTGAAGTTATGGCCTAAATAGTAATTAGCATACTTGTTATTGGCATTGATGCTTTCCTCTGCAGAAAGCAGATGTAACAGTAAATGTGAAAGTGATAATTTTTTTTTCTTTTCAGCAGTCCTGAAAGTCATCTGGGGATTTTTTTTACCATCACGTCATTCTCTCTTCAGAGGTCTATTAACATTACCCATCCAAATACAGAAGGACAAAAGTAGCCAGAGATGCAGGAGTATTGGAGCACAGTTGGCATGGCAGAAAACCATTGAGATCAAATGGTGATCCATAAAGGATGTTCTGTAATCCCAAGGAGAAATGCATTGGTAGAAGTGATGAACATGGATGTTTTTAGTGATGGTGATGGCTGGCATTCAGAGTAGTTAGCATTCGGCAGTGATGAACAGCCAGCCCAGGCAGCAGAGAAATTTGGAACCATCTGAGATCTCTTCAGAGCTAAAAAATTTACTTCTGTTCCTTTTTTATGAAGCTGACAATCTGGAATTCATGGCTTGTCTGGTGATGAGCTGCCCTAAAGAAGGGAAATTAATCAGCCTCTTTCTATGATGCAGTGTTTTTTTACATTATGTATGGTCTTCCTGTGGCACTTTGTTTCAGACAGTGCTTTGGCCTAACATTCATCTTCTCAAATCCATACCATAACTCAGATGTCTCAGGAGCCTTACCCCAACACTCTGGGGGTAAGAGACCAAAAAAAAAAACAAAGCAAAGAAAGAGGAAAAAATTGATTTGTGGGAAGAATCCTCTGAACCTTAAAATTCTCTACTTTAGAAGTCTAAGATCAGAAAATCATATATGATTCGAATTTATAGAAATAAAAATCTTAAATATTCTCACAGCAAGGATTTAGCAATTAATGAAATTCATTATGAAATGAAAAAAAGGTCTGAAAAATTAAATAGTATTCAGATTTGTGAGAAGCAATCAACAGAAGAGGTGACCAGAGTATGCTGACCATTCCTTTCAAGGTTTCTGAAGATATTTCCCTCTTACATAGAATAAAAACCAAATCTTCTGGAATGTGAGATATATCAAAACAGTGAAAAAAATATTCTGGAATATTTGCTATCTATAGCAAATATTTGCTTTCAGGGGAAAAAGGTTTATTGATCTAATTGTTTTAATGTGCAAAATAGTCAAGTCTATTTCCAATGCCCAGTTTAGAGTAGATTTTTCAGGTGGAAACATCTCAGCACAGGCAGAAAATTACGTCTTCCATCCTGCTACCTAAAACACTGAAAACATGTAGTGGGAGGTGGGAGAGAGAGAAAGAGAGAGAGAGAGAGAGAGAGAGTGTATGTGGAATTTACTTAATCTACTTTAGACACCTACAAAATAGATGTCTTCACGTGAACTATTGGCTCCCTTTATAATCAGACACGGATTTCGGCAGAAATTAGATGTCTCTGGGGGGCAGTTAGCTTGTCATAATTGTGCTTCTGTGTCATTATGATTGCCTTAGGATCCATGTCCACTCTTCAAAAGTGATGTGGCACTGAGACTCCAGTGTTAATGTTCAATATGTAGTTACATACCTGAAACCTGGATTTATTTCAAGTCCTCTATTAACCTAGTTCATACACAAAAATTTCTAGATTCTGAAATCTTTCTCATTCTCCACCAAGTAGAGAAAAATTCACACTTTAATTTTGCTTTGTCTTCATCAATTAGAGAAAGTGTGCAAATAATTAATTCACATGGAGGTGCCTGCTAAACAAACAGGTAAACCCAAACCAGGCACTTAAGGTCTAAAATTTCTCTTTCAAACCTCTATAGGAAAAAAATTACCTTTCATGAACATTTTACTGAAGCCAGTATTACTCCAAAAAAGGCACCAATGAACGAGAAAGATTTCGTCAAAGCTTCAGCTTTGTGAACATTTTTCAGCTAGATTGCTTTAAAAGATGCAATTCTATGAGTTGAAAAAATTCAGCTGTGTCCTACCCCTCACAAAACCAGAAATCTGTTGAAATACAGCATAAAGTAGCCTATTCCATCGCTGGGGGGAAGTATAACATGTGGGGGCAGAGCTGAGAAGGCAGCTGTGCTGTTCCCTCTGTGGCATTTTTCCCATCCCTGTGGGAACACCTTTAAGAGGCCTGCCTGTGTGCTGTGCTGGGAAAAGAGATCATGCTAGTGCAAAGACTGTTCGAAATAAATGTACTGCACAGTTCTGAAGAAAGTGTCTGTTTTGCTAATGCTTGCCTACTTCTTCGGTCATGAGGAAAGTAAGAGACAAAACATATTACACCCCTTATTTTATTGCCTTTGCAAGTGATATTTTTCTGTTTGGTAAAAATGTGTGTTTTGTTTATTTTTAAATTCCTCTGCCAGGCTGACATCATGCTCTACACATTATGAGAAAAAAATACTGCAGGGATTTTTCTTTTTTTCTTACTTTCCAGAGAATGTAGTGTTGCAACTACTGGCAAGTTGCATAGACAAACAGTGAAGGGACGATATCGCATTTAACTCCTCATTGGACTGTTTATCTGCACAAAGCAGAATTATTCTTTATTCTTAAAAGATACTACTTTTCAAAGGTACCAGGCAGCCACCAATGTGACCCCCATTTGAAATATCATCTCCTAGAGTATCATCTTTTCATGTGTATGCTATCAAGCCCCCATGTTTTTCCAGTTCAGCCTCACAGAATAAATAAAATTTGATGCCTTTAGCTCATAACTAATTCTCTTACTCGACTACTCCCTTCATTTACTCTGGCCTTTCCCTCTATTCCAGGTACTTTCTCCTGACCCTGGATTCCCGCAGTCCCGTCTGGATTCTCTTGCCCCTCAGTGCGCCTTTTCAGCTTTTCTTTAATTCCAAAAGTTGGCACTAAAGTTACTATGTTGGGCAGTGCTTCCTCATTTTAATGTGGATTTGAAAACAGTGACTTTTACTCTGAATGGCTTTTGTTCATACAAAGGAAGGAATACATACATGTGAAGGAATGAGGAATGAAAGACTTTTTTTCTTTTCCGAGTAATTTGTAGTAATGTAGTAGTCTCTGATCACAACAAATTCGTCTTTGGGTTGGTCCTCGTGGCTTACTCAGAAAGGGAAATGTTTTCCATTTTAGATGCTGGCATTCACCCTGTTGGATTACCTGGGCCAACCCATATTCTGCTGGGACTATTAAAAATATAATAAAGTCCTTAGGAGTCTGTGCTGCACTTCATGAGAGCTCAATTCAAGATGGTTTTTCTCTCATAATACACCAAAGTGTAAATAAGAGACAAATCCCCAAACCACTTAAAAGGAAAAAGAGGTGGGGACAGGGCCAGTAACAAAAACAATATCTCAGACTTGATCTCATTCTACGTTGTTGGGTTGTTGTCCTGGTTCTTGCCAGGACAGGATTAACTTTTGCAGTAGCCAGGAGGCTTTCATGGCCAGGACCTGGAGGTTATTCTATACCACATCATGTAATTTTCCAGGAATGGGGGAGTGGGTCCCTTCTGGTGGAGTAAGCCTAGTCAGGTAGTGTGCTTCATTCTGTTACTCATATTGTAGCTATTATGGTTTGTTTTACTTGTTCCATTGCAGTTTCCAGTAAATTGTTCTTGTCTCAACCTGTGATCTTCACCTTTTCTGCCTCAAATTCTCCTCTATCCTGCCACATGGGGAAGCAGCAGTGAGAGATCAGCACATGGTTTGGAATGCTTCAGTGGGAATACTAAATTGGGGAATACCATTCCTAAACCACGACAGTTGTTTCCAGCGTTGAGAAAACAGGAAGCAAAATACCTGAGGCTTCTATAAAAATTTGATATTATACCTCCTCTACCCTGCCCACTCCGACATCAGTTGTCTTCTACTGTTTTTCAGAGAAGTGACTGCAATAGATACAGACCAAGAGAGAAAAAACTGCTCCTCTTAGTTTGAATGTCTCCATTTATCCCTTTAATGAAGGCTTTAGAAAGAAACTTACTAGGTTGGAACAAGAAACCAGACCTTGCCATCAGCTCAACAGTCAGTGAGGCTCTGCACAGGCCCAAGAGGCTGGGGTGGGAACCTCTAATGACCTGGCTGTGGACCAAGATCAAAAGACGTTTACCTTTTATTTCATGTGGCATCAAGTTAATGCAATGTTTTAGAGGTGGTGTTGAACCAAAACATTGTCTCTGAGCCCCATTTGAGAATACAAAGAGTCAGAACCTAAAGTCAGAGTTAAACTCTGAAATTTACGGCCGTTTTTTATTGGTGTGCTGGAGTGAAAAAAAATTCCAGCTCACTGAGTGTTGGAGGAGAATTATCTCCCAGATCAAGACCTTGACTCTGCATCTTGCATGTAGCTTAAAGTTTGCTTGTTCATTTCCCATGAGAGTCATCTTGGCTCTGTCTGTATTGGTAAATTAAAGGTGCTTGGAACAGTTCTCTGGCACTGAGCCCAACCCACATGTCAGAGCTTTTGTCCACATCATTAACTGCTCTTGCCCTCCAGAACAGGATGACTGCATCCCAAACTGTCTGTTTGAAATGATCCTTGGCCCACTGTGGGGGTGCTTGGACAGCCCACCCTTGGAAAAGCGCCTGGATAACCCCACCTGCTAAGACAAGTGTGTGGCTGTAAACAGCATGTCTGGATCAAATACACAAAGGCTCCCCAAACTCATAGTGTTAAAGAGGTAGATGACCATAAATCAGAGTAAATAGCAATGAAGGAATTGCATCAACTTTTGAAACAAAGGAATAAGCTTGAAAGGAAACATAAAAGAAGGATCTCAATTTGTAAAGGGAGTGTAGATCGTGATGTGAAAAGAGCAGTAGTCAAAATCTGATGTGTCCCCTGTGGAGACACCCTGCAGCACCCTGACCTCTGACAGGCACAGCAGAGCCGGCTTGCCACGGAGCAGTCAGCACCTGGAGAACAGGTAGGAGGCATGGGAGCCCACCCCAGTGATGCACCCCGACCTGTGGAGGTATCAGTGGGCTGCAGGGAGCAGCAGGGGTAGAGTGGACACCTGGAGATCCCCCCTGACTGAGTGGGTGTGTGTTTGCATGTGCACATGAGTTTAAAGTTTCTTGGGATTAGGTCTGGAAGAGCATTGAGAGGTTTGTAGGTGTTTATTAACATGATAGAAATGTGATTCATCTGTTATGTTATTGATATTTTTCTCATGAGAGGACCGGCATCCTATCTGCAACATGTACTTCAGCTGCTCCTTCGGAGGTGTTCTCCCTCTAAATGCCAGGAAATAAGTAGTGTCTGTAAAGTAACATAAGAACTGGTACAAATATAAGAAAACCTGGAACACCCTTTTTTAAGTGAAATCCAGCAAATGTTGTGGAAAATAGCACATCATCAGCTGGTGAGCAGTTTGAGAGAATTATGTGCAATAATCCCTTCCCTTTCTGACTTCACTAGGTCTTTAATCCTTCTTTATTTACATATGTTTACATTAAAATTTTGAGTGTGAACCTTGGTATGATGGTGGCTAGAAGGTCACATCTATATCTCCACAAGATTTTGTAGTCAGTCCCTGCACAATCTGTGTGTGGGAATTCAATCTGACAGTGGTGACACACACAGAGTCCCTGTACTGGTAAGAGCAATTTTCATGCAAGTTACTCATGGGGAGAGACAGCTCACCTTGTTTTGGCACCTAATTCAGTGTTCAGTGAAGCGATGGTAGAAAAGAAATCTCTTGACTCTGCTAATGAGGGGGGAGGCAGCATCTTGGAGAGCCCCAGAATGACGAGGTACCCCGGGTGTTGGGGGAGGCAGGCAGCCTCTTCCCTTAGAGACCCTTGAAAATATTTTCTCCCCACTGGGCAGGCAGTGGTGCTTAATGAACTGCCTGAAACCTCAGTATGAGTTTGTTGCAGGCTGACTGGATCTCAGCTGGTAAATCCTTTGGGCCTGATCTAACACCTAGTAAAGAAATTGGAAATTATCCTGTTTGTTCCACTGAGTTTCACAGGTTATTTTATACATCTGCTGGTCTCTCTTTCTTCTCTCTTGAGATTAATATAGATTGCAAGAGGAGTAAATATTTAAGTACAAACATTGTCATGTGAAGACCTGTTTTGTTTTGTTTTGTTTTGTTTTGTTTTGCAGTGGATTTTTTTTTTTTTTTGAAGTGGGGCAAAGACAGCAAGGTCCCTTTTCAGACTACTTCAGTGTCAATTGCTCACTCTTCACTCCCATCTATGGAATACAGAAATACCCAGACTAGCTCTGAAGGAAATATTTGGACTAATAAAGGACTAATATTTGTGGTTGCTTTAATTGCATATGATTTACAGTAACAGTCATAAAGTGTAGCATTGTTTTAAATCTGTATATTCTCAGCAAGGACTCAATGCAGTCTGGGAAAAGCAGGTAGAATAAAAAACATGCCTTGAATACACTTTATTGCTCTTCTATGGCATGTAAGACTTCAATAAGATTTGTCTGTTGTTCAGGAAGAGAAAAAAATTAGGTTCTCAGCATTTTGACATATTAATTAATGTTAAAAACATTAGTGCTGAGGTGAAATCACTCCCCATGTTATCAGTGATTTTATTGTTATGTCTGCTCTGGTCTGTAGCCTGACCTAAATTCTTTCTACTCACTCTGATTATAAATTTCAGACTAGCTCTATGAGGGAACTTAGGCATGACTTCACTGCACCTACCTTGCTGTCTGCATCCAGATCCTTGAAATAGTTATTTGCCTAATGGCCACTGAGGAGTACAGCACCCATTTAAATTAACGAGGGTTAGGCTCCTAAATAGGTTTCTAAGGCACACATTTAGGTGCCATTGGTGAGCCTGCTGTAACTTGCAGAGAAGGAGTGCAAGTCAGATGATATGGCTTGATGGTAAAGTTGCAGCAGCTAATTCTTGAAGTGATAGCCTCAAAAAATAATAGTTAACAAATGTTTTGGACTGTATCTGGAAAGGATTTGAACACTTCCTCATGTGGCAAATGCATCAACTGGTATTCACAACCAGCTGCTAACTGAGCAGGGACACGCCTACACCATTCATTTGGGCATGCTGGCATCTCCCTTATTCAGCAGGCTAGACACTCATCTTTAGCCTTTGTGGGACTGAATTCAATAACCCAAGTCTTCTTTTTTAAACCAACGTATCAAAATCACCTCATTTAGCAATATGTGGTTGTCTCACTCTTTTTGTTTAAATTATGGCCAGCAGTGGTGGCACTCAGATTTCATGTTATACATTAGTCTACAGAACAGTGTACTCTCTGGACTATTGCTGTATTTTAGCAAATGGCGATATACTGAAAAATACATCAAAAGTCTGGACTGCCGTGACCATGACTGATGATAAACACATGATGTAATGGGTTCATGGGTTGGACAGAGAGAGTTACAGTGAATGTGGTGACATCAGGCTGGCCACTGGTCACTTGTGGGGTTCCACAGGGCCTTGTGCCCTTTACCATCTTCAGAAACTACCTGGAAGCATAACTTGAAGGGATACTAAGCAAGTTTGCAGATGATACAAAATGGGAAGGAGCCATTGTCTTCCTGGAAGGCAGGGGGGCCCTTGCAGACAGACCTTGACAAATTACAGAGATGAACAATCATGAAAGAAAGGAAGATTAACAAGTGCAAGTGATGAATTCTGTATCTGGGATGGAGCAACCTGGGTTGTGTGTATAGACTGTGGAATGAAAGGCTGGAAGGAAACGCTGTGGAAAGGGGTCTGGGAGTCCTGGTTGATGGCAAGTTGAACCTGAGTCAGCAGTACCCTGACAGCCAGGAGGGTCAACCCTGTCCTGAGGTGCATCAGGCACAGCATGACCAGCCAGGCAAGGGAGGGGATTGTCCTGCTCTGCTCTGCACTGGGGTGGCCTCACTTGAGTACAGTTTTGCGCACCACAATATGAAAAAGATATTAAACTGTTAGAGAGCACCCAAAGGAGGGCTGCAAAGATGGTGAAGGATCTGGAGGGGAAGACATATGAGGAGTGGCTGAGGTCGCTTGGTCTGTACAGCCTGGAGAAGAAGAGACTGAGGGGAGAGCTCTCTGCAATCTACAATTCCTTCACAAGGGGAAGTGAAGGGGCAAGAAGGAAGTGCCAATCTTTTCACTTGTGTGACCAGTGACAGGACTCAAGGAAATGGCATGAAGCTGAATTAGGGGAGGATTAGATTGGATGTCAGGAAAAGGCTTTCCACCCAGAAGGCAGTTGAGTGCTGGTCCAGACTCCCCAGGGAAGTGGTCACTGCACCAAACCTGACAGAGTTCAAGACAACTTGCCTCTCTGGACCATGATTCCCATATTCTTACTTGTCATAGTGGTTCAGCTGTAGCAATAGGGCAGTACTGCCTTAAAAATGGGATATACATTCCATAGGATCAATCTCAGAAAGCACTGGAGGGACTAGAGTCCGGGTTTCCTCTTTATGGGTGAGTAGTGCAACCAGTAGACTCAAAATTGAAAAGTTTCTTTGCCCATTTCTCTTTCAGAAGAAGATTGGGATTTGCTTTCATGACAGAAAGTCATGTAGCGCTGATGTGAACAGCAAGGCTTTGGAGTAGGGTATGTGCCTGAACTTGACTTTAGGCAGCAAATAAACTTTCTGGATTCTTTTCCTTCCTGTAGATTTTACAATCTTTTATGAACTAGTTTGGAGTCTTGTATGCATAAACTGGTCTTACTGGGATTATATACCTGTCTTCAAGTCCTAGTTTGGTACCTACACATCTTGCCTTAAATTGCACAGGAAGGCCTGTGTAAGAGCCAGGAGTAGAATATGAACTCTACATGTCCTGTAGTTACCTAAAAGTGACCTGTTTTGGCTTCCTCCTCAGCTCTACAAGAATATTTATTAAAATTTAAAATTCTGTAGTATTGACTTTCCTGGATTTCTGGGTTTGTGGGTTGGATGCACAGTAAGCATTTGTGAGCATTCATCTATCCTTTACTTTCAGAAAAATTGCCGACTGTAGGTGCCTGGAAAATTTTATCTGATCTGACTGCAGAGATCTATCTCCTAGATATTTGGCTTGGCAAAGTTTAGCAAGCACTCTCATCGTCATCTCCAGCTTAGAACCAGAGGTCCCCTGAAGACCTTGGAAAGTTGTAGGGTACAATCCCATCAACACAGGACTTTTTGTCCCTCCTCCCCCAGCTCGTGATTCTCCTTCTAGGAGTTCAGCTGCCTGTGATCCTAGGCTTAGTTTTGATATAGCCCAGCTGTGCAACCTTAGCTCAAACTTTAAGGAAAATACTGAGTTATGAGAAAGAGCTGTGAGAAAGTACGTAGACTAGAATCCACCAAATTATAATGTAGAATTGAAGGTAGAGGTAAGATCAGTGGCATGGGTAACAAATGAAAGATTCGAGGAGAAAAACACTGACAAGGAAAGTCATAAAGTCTCACTGGAAAACTCAGTGAGCTGGAATATGGCACCTCAGTGACACCAAGGACTAGCCTGCTCCCAGAAGCAGCAGCAAAAGCTGATACTTTTCACCTGATGGATGCTGGCCTGGCGAGCAACGTCCTGCAGGGTGTTTATTGGAGATGGGGAGCATGCTGATGCTTAGCCTCATACCTAATGCTAATGCTTTCCACCTCACTTCCTAGTTATCTCTTATGTGCCCTATCTAACACATAACTGTCTTGTGGGGTTTTTTGTTGGTTATACTGTATTTTGTGAGTCTGTGCCTTCATACATGGTAAAAGTTGCCTGAATAAAGAGAGCTGGGGGACAGAAAAATAGCCTGTAAAAACATGACTCTGTACTGCTGTACCTTAACACAGAGTAATACAGTATTGTACAGGGTACAGTTAAATCATTAGAGATATTTTTATATTGCATGTTTCCTTCCCAGGAACTATTACACTTAAGACGTGCTAGTTTTAGTGGGTTAGAAATTTACAACTGCCTGACTGGAGACACATACCAGTCTAACCTTGTAATACAATAAATGGGAAATATCCCAGAGGAATTCAATGCATGAAAAGAAAAATACCAAGACCAGCACAACTTTCCTATGCCAGTTTACCAAAGCAAAGAGGTTATTGAGCTACATTCTCACTTTACTTTTGCTAACACAAGTAGTGGAGAACAGAAGGCTAAGAAACAACACTGGTAGTACAGTGTGTGACTGTAAATACCCACAACATTGGCAATTAAAATATCTCTTGCCATGTTTATACATCACATTTACACTTCCACCTTGCTGTATATAGAAGACTGATGGTACCTAAAGTCAGCATGAGATGGCTCAGCTCTTCTCAGGTTTGGGCACACAAAACCTCCTTTTACTACGAGGTAAAAATTCTGATATATCAAGAATTGTTGGCAGAAGAACAGCAAAGTTTTCAAATTTAGGGGTGTCTGAAATTAGGAATCAAAACTTTTTTAATTACTGTGAAATCTTATTTCATTTTGCTATAGTGGTTAACAAGTAAAACAAGGCAACTTTAGTAGCCTGAATGTTGAAAAAGGCAACTTGTGATTATTGGCATGAATAAACTTGTCAAAATGTTCCCTTTCTTGATGCAGTGTCAGCAGCTTTTGGATCTTTGTTAATATTCTGCCTTTCTCAGCTGTTTATTCCTGTATTTATTCGATAGGACTTCCTTTGAGTGTAACTCTGCTTATCTAAAGTAGAATATGGTGAAGTAGAACACTCTGGAAGCTGCATATTAATGTATCATGCCTTTTATTTATAAACTCCAGGCTTCTTCAGATTTTTCTTTTATTCCTGTATAAATGTGAACTTTTCAACTTGGATAGTCTCGTAAAGCATTTTAAAAAAAAGTACAAAAATTGCCAGTAGAAACATATATCTTAAAGTAATTCATATTTTGGCATGTAAAGTCCTCAGTTATTTTATAATGGTTACTTCATATTGTTTCCTTTATTAGATTTCTTTCTTCTTTTTTTTGTACATTCAACTGATTATGTCCATGGAAACTAGCCCTAATTGTAGCTTTACAGGCAGGCCATGTTTTCTATCATTGGCACATACTGATGTAAATCACTGGGGAGTAGCACAGGACAGAGCTGCTGTTTTCTGTTATGCTGCAAATCAGAACAAGATTGGTATTTCTGATTAATCATTTTTGCAAGTGGCCTACCAATTCCCTGCCAGATTATCGTGTAATAAATAAAAACATCATTAAAGATATTAGGCTCAGCACTGATCAAAAAAAGGATGATCTTTCAAGGTAGATGTTTCTAAGTTTGCACATACTAAAGTGACCTTCACAACCCAAGTTCATTTTCCCTGTAAAAAGCCCAAGTGTTCTTCCTGTAGGTATGCAGATGTACATATCATCCCTTTCTTCACCCTTGATCCAGGATGGAGCCTGTGGCACCTCTATCCAGGCTGCTGCAGGGAGGCACAGACCATACCAGTGGTGCAAGGATTCCTCCAAACCCTGCTTTGCTAAATGGCTCTGTGATGGCCATAAGATTTGGGAAAGCTGGGACACTGCTAAACAAAGAGGGAGACTTGGAAAAAGTATTTTTTGCCATCAAGACACCACTAAGACTTCCAAAGTTGTGGGGGTTGCACCAGTAGAAACTCAGCAGAGGGTCAGCTGCAACCAAGGTCTGAGGAGCACTTATTTTGCGCTGCTGGGCGGCTGAGGCAGGCATGTCCCCATGTGTCTGTCACCTCAGCTTGGGGCAGAGAAAGGGCTCTGAGTGAGCTTCTCCTCTCCTGGGCAGCCAGACCACAGAGACCTGCCACAGAGAGAGATGCTCTGGGCCAGGGAAAGTGAGCCAGAATACCTATTTGGGAGCTGGCACTTGCCCCCAGCTGCTGCCGTGCTTGGTGGGAGGATGGGGGAGATTTCATCCATCAGTTCTGCCCAACAGTAGGCTCTTGGTGTGCTGGGGCATGGGTGAAGAGATGGCAGTCTGCCTCAGCAAGACCTCAAAAACACCACAGAGGCAACAGTGCTGGGCAAATACTGAGGTTGATTTCCAGCTGCTGCTACTCCTTTGCAATTTAGGCCTCTTTTGGCTCTTGCTTGGGCTAATCACTATCCATTTCCTTAAAGCCAAAGGTCCTTGGCAGAAGAGAGTACGTGTCTCTTAGGGGCCATCCCAGCCCTTTTGGGTCACTGTACCATGAGGATTTCAGATAGCACACTGATGAGTTTGCTCTGCCCCAGCAGATAAGAACCTTCTGTCAATAGGGTTTTGATCTCTGGCTTTTTTCAACCCACTATCTTTGGGCACAGGTTTTTGGAGGGCTAAACTCAAATTTAAAGCTCCTGTTGTGAAACTCGCCATTGTACCTTTCTGTATGTTCATAATATGAAAAGGAGATACAACTGTAATTACCACTGTTGCCTCTTTTGTGTTAATCCAACACGCACTTGTCTTTGGCTGAAGGTTTTGTTGACTTTAGGAAAACTTACTTTAAAACACTTGATAGTTAATTTTTTTTTTCCACTTTCAACCTCTAAGATTTTGCGTCTGCTCTATGTATTCTACAAAACCTCATGAATGTACAAAGGTGTATTAAAATGTGTTTGCCTTTATGATTTTTTTAATTCCCCAACATTGGATGGTGATAAGCTGACAAGAAAGCTAGAAATATAATGTCACAACAGAAGCACTGGAGTTTAGCTGTTAGAATCTATGAGCTCAGGCACATATGCTCTCCTAACAACACTGCTCATTCAATCACATTCTAGCAGCCTCCCATCAGGAAGCACTGATTTGTTTAACTCTATTAAGCTTAGATAAGAAAGGTAAATAATATGTCACCCAATATAAGACAACCACTCCAAAATAAGTTTGACATTGGCCAACAATCACTCTAACATTTTTGTGGCTTTAGCAGCTTTGGAGGCTGTTGAATGGCACAATGGGGAAAAAAAAGAGAGCAGGAGAACGAACGCCCAGCTTGTTGCTTTAGCCTATTCGAGATGAATTATTAGGAAGGACAGCCAACACTCAGGCTAAATGCTAACAGATGTGGCACCAAATGTGCCATTTAGACGCTGGTGGTTTGCTGTGGAGCGGTAGGAAGTGGCCACAGTGGGTGGCAATGGGAGTCGGTGTCCGGCCGGTGAGTGGGGGGGCCCAAAGGGGCACAGCCCCAGATTCCAAGTCAAGTCCCACCCATTAGTGAGGCTGACACTGCAGCTAAATGCACAGCTCAATTTTTGTACCTGATTTCTGCCAGGAAACATCTTGTTATTAGGCATGTCTTTGACAACAGCCATGAGCATGAGGCAGGAGAAAGGACCCTGGTCTATCTGGGGGCATGGGCAGCTCTAAAACTGCTCTATTGCATAGGAGCTACACAGACCAGCCACCAAAGCTACAAGGCCTGAATAGAGACGTCTACCTCAGCTCATTGGACTCACTCTGGTTGTGATGAAGAAATAACTTTGCCATTGGTATGTTTAGGAAGAGTTTTCACAAAGTCACCAATGGCTTTTGGTGTAAGAAGGGGCTGGTATCCATTAAGACCCAGTCTGGGGTGTATTGGGAGCTGTGTGGTGTGACAAAAACAGAGTGGTTGCTTCACCTTGCAGACATCTGCCAGTTGTTTTCCAACAGAACTGTTTTGCAGCTCCTTGGCATGTAAATTACAGTGGCATTGCTCTGTGTTGAAACTTCACAAAGTTGTAGTAAACTGGTTGAATGCCTTGTGGTATTCAAGGATTCAGTGAGATGGACAAAAAGGTTTCTAACACAAAAAGTAATATTGCACAGTAATGTGGGAGCTCAGTCGAGGAGCACCAAAAACAATAGCAAAGACCCACACAGGGAGATGCAATTAACTTGTGAGCATACTCAAAGCCAAAGTTTGCTCAGAAAAGGCCATCACTGGACATTCAATGAATGAAGGCATTCTTATCACAAGCTGGTTCCATAAAAGAGCGGAAGATGGTCTGTTGGCCAAGATATGCTATATCCCCTCCCACCTTCCTGATTCACAAAGGGTAAGAAAAGGTGTCAGCCAACGGCTTAAGTTTTTCCAGAACCATGCTCAGGGCAGTCATCTTCCTGTGTGCAAAAATGCAAGTGACTTCTGCCACTAGTCATCAATGATTTTGTTTTTTTAATGGACAAATCAGTTTGATACAGCAAAAATTGTCACTGAAGAAAAGATTGTCAGGACTTCCTCCCAGTCTCAGCCCTTTTTTAGGTTTGACTATATCCTGCTCTGTACTCTTCCTGGTACAGGAATAATTTAAATTATTACGTAATATAATGCTAAATGTCTGCTCTTTATCCTCCGTGTCTTCTCACCTTCATTTGTGGGAACTAAAAAACCAGATCATTGCATGTTGTTTTGCCTTTTTCTGCTTGAACTGATCAAATCCATGTCCCCAAGGTCAAACTGGGTTAACCAGGTTAATCACTGGAAGTTGGATTTCTTGTCCATCACTCCAATTTCTTGCCTTTCAGATGAGACAGAACAGTACTATAGTCAAAAGGCTCCTAAAACCATAGCAGGAACATTTTAAAATTATATCTTCCACCTTGATAAACTTCATAGTTCTTAGGAAAGGAAGCTGTGGAATATCTTGTCTGGGGAAGTGGTGGACCATTCACCAGCAGCAATCTGTAGATGTAAGTTTGATGGACATTTGTCAGGAATGACACAGGCAATGTTACCTTTGCATTTAGGGTGGCCTGGAGATCTTCTGCAGTTCTGCATCTCTGCCCACCCAGTGGATGATCAGGGCCTGCCTCATCCCTCAGTGTACAGGCTACATGCCACTATGGCCATATCTCACTAGCCCAATCCTTCATGTATGTGGAGGTGAGATTGTGAACTTTTTGTTTTATGGAAATCTTAACACCACTGAACAGCAGGATTTTGGCTACTTCCTATAGTGTGTCAGCTTTTGCTGAAGAGACCACAAGAATTGGATAGGTAGCCTCTATCCCAAGTTTGAGTTTAAACTGCTCTGAAAACATCTGTTTTAGCTGATTCTCATAGGTTGGAATATCATTCCTAGTACTTTCATGAAACTGCTAACATTTTAAAAATATTTTTAATGTAAGAAACACAAATAAACTACTCATAGACTTGAATGCTCTATAAGCCACTTCTATAGGTGCCTCCTATCCAGGTCAGTCTGGCAAATATGTAGAAAGCCATTAGCAGACTGAATTTAATCATGCGGGAAAATACAGCTGCAAATTCCATCTTTAAAGGGACAAAAGCATCAGATTCAACACCCTGTCATTAAGTAGCAATAAAGACACCAGGGCCCAAAAGCTATCTTCCAAATCTATTCCAGGGTTCCCTGCTCTTGATGTTGCTGTGTTCACCAAATCAGCTGGATTTTAAGGGTGCTTGCCCTTTTTTTAGGTCATAGTTTCCCACGAGCTGGCCAGGTGTGAATATGAGTCTCAGTGACTACAGAAAAAAAAAATGTCTTTCTGGCTCACCACCTAGGCCTGGATTTATCCAGGCATGTGCAGGAGAGCTGGCAGGGATGGAGAGAACTGTAAAAACCTCACCTTAGGAGTCCTGCCTGGGTAGAAAGCAGATATTGTTTGATATGACTAATCTCAGCCATTTACATAGGCTTTTAAAACAGGCCTATGTTTTTCAGACATCAGTCTTTGGGGATTTTGAATTTCTTATTTAGATCTTTTGCTGTCTTTGCCCAAATTTCCTTAAGCAATCTAGAATATGTTGGTTATTTTATCACATGCATTACCTGTAGTTGTAAAATGCTGGTAAACCACTTTCTGGAAAGACCACAAGAGAACGTTCTTTAGAACTACAAATGAGTTGCACTGGGATGAGCTTCGCATTTAACCGTTTTATCTGACTTCCCTCCCTCACTCTGTGAAGTTGATAGAGAGAAACTGGAGTTGGAAAGCTGGCTCTAGACAACGTCTCTGCAATTCAGCTAGTTGGAATTTGTGCTTTTGCCTCAGTTTTTGAACAGCTGATATAAACCAGTAGACATCCACTGATTTCAAAACTTCTGCTGTTGAATTATGCCAGCTGAACTCTGTCCCACTTTGCATCTCGCCATCCCTCACCACAGTAGGCAGTGAGTGCAGAAAGCACAAACTTCTCCATTGTAGCCACCCCCAAAAATGGGCCAGACCTTAAGGTGAATCATGTGAATACAGGAAATGTTTTTAGAACAGTAGTTCATTTGAGGGAGGGAAATCATTCAATGAAAAGTGTGGGTGCACAGAAAAACTTCTCTCTGTTCAGAAGCAAGGTCCTTGTGAGCACATCTCAGTCTAGCAGCCAGGGCTATGACACTTATTCCATAAAAGCTGCCTAAATGCTTTTGACTTCTGCTCAACATTGTTACATTAAGGCTTTTGAAAAAGTAAAGAGATCTTTCAGTTCTTGTTTCCAAAAGATACAGAAGAGAGAATTACATTTTTTGACAAAGAGTGATTTAAAGAGTATAAATCACTACAGTCACATACTCAGCAAGGATTCCCTGTTACTGGAAAATATTTACTGTATTTTCAGTTTTCTATACTTCTGCACAATTGACTGATTAAATGTCCTTTTCTTTTCTTTTTTCTTTTCTTTTCTTTTCTTTTCTTTTCTTTTCTTTTCTTTTCTTTTCTTTTCTTTTCTTTTCTTTTCTTTTCTTTTCTTTTCTCTTCTTTTCTTTTCTTTTCTTTTCTGTTGAGTATGACTTGAGTAACAAACAGTACAGATTCATCATGGAAACACAATTTAACTTTAGTACACACAACAGTAATAAACCTTTAAGACTGTGCAGTAGCAGTAGATACAGAAAGACATATCTTCACTGCAGACTTTTGACACTGTGCTATGCACTGAACAAGTGGGTAGGAAAGCATAGCCTGGAGAGTCTGTGGAAGATGTTGAGGTAAATTTTCCAAGAGACTCATAATTTTTTACACTTCCATGGGAAGAATGAATAAAGAAAAGTTTCAATCGAACTGTGTCCTCACTAGGTGCCATTCAGTGCTGTTGTAAGTAAGCTGGATGGTTGATAAAACTGAGTTATTATATTTTTAGAAGACATAATAATTAGAAAAAGCATACATCTCCTGGAGGCAGGAATAAAACAAAAAACAAAATAGAGTAACTGGAGAAATGTTCTAATGCAGTAATTATTACAGAATTACAGTAATATTACATGAAGTCAATGAGCAGAAGTACCAGTTTCTACACTTGTTGGAAAAACATGTTCATGGTGGGGAAAAATTGACTAGACAGCAGATCTACAGGAGAAAAAAAAAAAAAAGAAGAATCGGAAGATGAACATGCTTGCTGAAAATTGTGAATGTCACCCTGGGGGGTATAAATTTGCTTAAGAGCCCTACAGTCATGTCATATAATTCTTGAATTCCATTCAGGTTTGGAAGACCTTTGCTGGACTCCAGTCTATGGTAGTACTCTAAGGAGGATGTGGACCTACAGAAGAAGGTTCAGAAAGCAGCAGCTTAAATCTCCTGAAAGGAGCTGGTCTTTTTTACTACCCAAATGGAAGAAGGTGTTTTCAAAATAAATATTCATGTCAAGGACATAAAGTGCTGGGAGGTTCCAGAGCCCCTTTAACTTGAGGCCTTCAGACAGATAACTGCTAGAAATGAAATATATAATTAGTATAGTCTGTTTTTGAAATGAAGTAGATAAGTACAATCTTCTGAGATCTCTTGAAGAGGACCTTGAGATTATACGTGGTTCTTGTGATTAACCTAGGATTTATGGAAGTACATCACTTCCAGAAACAACCAACAAAGGTAGTTGCATTTAGAAAGCTGTTTGTGAAGATTTTACAAACCCATCCAACAGAACCTGGAGTTTAAAGGTGTATGTTTGCTGTTCATGATATGTGAAGAGACTTAGGTTGTATGTGACTGGAGGGAGACACTGAGGGGAGTGAGCACAGGAGAAGGGATCCTTATAGTCACTGACTCAACACTAGTCAGGACCATTAGAAGAAATGGGCTATCCTTCTATTTTGTGTGCAGTGGGGTTTTTTTAACCTGAATAAAATACAACAACATGCTTGACTGTAAAAATAGTATTTATTTGAAGATATTAAGAAATGGAAAATCCACTGCTTCTTTTGTAATTTTCTTTAATGGTTTAACATTCCCTTCCCTAGGGAAGGGGAAAAACCCAACCCATTCCAAACCAAACCAAATCAAACCAAACCGTAACAACCAAATAACACCTCCCTTCCCCCCTGTCTGCTTTATTTCCAGTCTGGATTTTTGTGGATTTAATTTTCAGCTCTTCTTTATTTTTTCAGTAGATTAAAAAGCATTTAAGTGACTGATTTTCTTTCTTTTAATTTTCTTTCTTTTTTTTTTTTTTTCAAAATAAAACTGGATAAAACTTTCTCTTCATCTCATTGAGAAGCAAAGTCCCAGTCTTTCTGGTGCCTCTCTTTTTTTTTTTTTTTCTTTTTTTTTTTTTGTATTCTCTCCAAGTTCCTGACACCCTCTAAAACCTACAGTTACCAGAAGTGGATATGATGCTGTACTATCTTTCTGCCAGTGCTGAATACAAAAGTTAATTTACCTCTCAACTCCTACTCACTGATCTGTTTATTCAGCTATGAACTGCAGAAAGATGAAATGACCTCTTGCATCATGGGTCTGGTTCCCTGCTATTTGAATTGCCCAACCATTTATAAGAACTAGAACTGCTGCACTGGGTCCAGCCAAAAGTCCATGAAGGTTACTACCACTTCTCTGCCAGTAGCAAGTCACAGAAACTTAAGGAAAACCAGAACAAGTTTACAGTGATCTTTTTCCCAGTATATTTCACAGTTTTCATCAGTTTGCAGTTTAATGACCTCTTAAATAGAAAGCTGCACCTTTGCGCTTAATACTCCTTGATAGATTTTTTCCCATTAATTTCTGTAATCTGACACTTTCTAGTCCTTGTACTGTGAAAAATAGTGAATATCTTTCACTGTTCATCTTCTCTATACTGTTCATGATATTTTATTTCTTTACCATGTATCCCTTTACATTTCTCTTCTCCAAGACAGATGCTCTTAATCTAGCTCAGTCTATAGAAGTCAATGCTTAATTTTGCACATTGCTGTCATTTCTGACGTATTTTTCTCTTGTTTTCTTTTTTATTTTGAAAATGGGGACAAAGAACTGCACATAGAATTCAAGATGTAAGTTCTATTTTTAATTTGTTTGTCCTGGTAAGAGAGCTCTGCAAAAGGACTCAGCACCAATACTCAGTTACCTAAATTAGTTATTTAAACAGACTGGCCAGATTTCCAGGACTATTGAGTACCCACTGCCTTCCACTGAGGTAGTGGAAACTGTGGTTTTTGCTCTTCTGAATATCTGAACCCTGCTGTGGACATTGAGCACATTGGAACTAACCTTTATAATACAAATATATCTTGGAAATAGCCTGTTTGCCCAAACAGCAATAGAATGAAAAAAAAAATTCCTCTAACTCTTTCACATTTTTTAATGCTGAGGTTAAATATGCAATCATGGGCAGGCAGGAAGAGGGTGTGCAAACTCTCTGCAATTGTATCATTTCATCATTTTTATGAGCAGTGGGGATTATTTTTTGCAAAGATCACTATGCATTATAAAAACATTTGATTTTTGAAACACATTTCCTGGCATCTTAGATTTCAGCAATATTTCTTCTTTTCTTCTTGTATTTTAACTTTTTTCTTAGAGTCTGTGCTTTTTCTTCCCCCTACTCCCCCAAGCCTCCCTTCCCCACAATTTCTTGGAGAAAATATGACTAATTATATTTAACTTAGGTTGCACTTATATTGCCCTGTAGAAAAAAGTGTTTATCTTTTACAACAGCAGTGGGAATGTTGAACTGCTTTACTAGTCTGATGTATTCCCTTGAAACAGATAGGGGAAAAGTTTGAGTTCTTTTTAACAGAAGGCTTTTTATTGGTGCAACCCTTATTCTTTGCCATGGATTGCAACTTCACTGAAAGGCCCAAGTGGAAGAAAACAAGGAACAAATAATGAAGCAAAATCCATGAATTTGAGTACACCTGTTTCTTGTACTGAAAAAGTCCTATGGAAAAGTAGCAGTATTGTTCTCCTCTATGAACCTTTCATACGAATTGCACAGTTTTTTTCTCCACATAATTAAAATAGGAGAGTTAGTGTCCTGGGAATTTGTATGCTTCATTTACTAGTACCTGGTGTACCTCTTTCTCTCTCTTACTTTGTTTCCCAGCAAACATACAGATTATATAGCACAGAAAAGGCAGGAAAGACCACAGGACTGCTTCTTTCTGGAAAAACATGGCAGTATGGTTTTACTGCATTAGGAAATGCATCTCTCCTTTGTCCTGCATGGGAGTCCTTCAAGCATGAAATAAATATTTGGTGATTGAAGTAAATGCGTAAATGGAAATATTGACCCTTTTTTGCCTACAAATGGTAATGAGGGACCTGCATTGCAAGGATTTCAGATCCTGAAGCAGTAGAGGATAGTGGAGTTTGCTGACAGACTTTGGACTAATAAATACCAAGTCTCTTTGATGAGCGCTACCTGAGTTTTCTTGTAACAAGAAAATTCTTCACCCCCAAGAGGACAAATGAAAGATTGTCACCATTTCCAGGACTGCAGGCTCTGCCTTCTTTAGCTTCTCGAGTTAAAATCATCATTGCCAATGTTAGCAGTGCTCTGTTGGCCAAAGGGATTTCACCAAAAAGAATCTGCCTCAATATTTTGCTACTTAAATTATGCCTATGCCAGGACTTGTTATCAGAAGCAGAGCATTGCACAGAGCTAGCTGAAGATATTTCTCACCTAATTGCATTTCAATGCCTACAACACTGAAAAGATAAAGCCTATATTATGTGATGGACACGTTAAAATTGTACTTTGTGCTCAGGACAGTAAGATACCTGTCTGAATAAAGGTCCTGCTTTATTAAATTATCATCTAATTCTGAGAGGTGTGCTTTGGATTTCCCTTCATAAGCAATAATGTTCACATGAAAGAGAATTTTTCTATTAGGACACAGTGTCATAGGTGCTGCCTAGAAAAATGAATACTGTCTTGGAAATCTAGAGGCATGAGTTATGGCCTCATCCATGATTTTGTGTTGCTCACAAAACCTGGAGAAGTGATCCTACTGCCTTATTTTTTTTCGAAAGAAGGATAATTGCTGACCTCTAGACATGCAAGTCAGTATCCATCCTAATATTCCGCTTTTCACACTCTTCACACTTGTCCTCTCCTTTAGCTCCATCAATGCTTGAGATTTTTGTGGCCTCAGATCTAACAGGATTTGCCTGGCATCACCTCAGAGCATGCTGATGCCGTGCATCATTTTCCTCCTACACATGCTGCGATTTTTCTTGCATCCTTGGCCAACTACTCCAAAATCTAGCACTGCAAGTACTGTAGAACAGGTAGGTCTATTTTAGCTGTATGTTTGGCAGCATCTTTGGTATAGAAGATGTCTGAAACAAGTGCCGAAGATACTTTTGGGGAAAGCCTGTATGCAAGAGCTGGCAGCTACTCCTTCCAAAGCTGCTGACATAGTTCCTGGGAGCCCAGCTGATCCTTAGTGACCAGAAGCCTGCTGGGACCAGATGAGGGCGGGGGAGGAATCCTTTGGCCTTGGATCAGCCCTAGGTAAGGACATGACTGGCTTTAATTTTGGCAGACCTGGAGAAAAGTGAGAGTTGGCACTGAGAAATTGTTGGCAAAAGCAAACAAGATTCACACAACCTCAAATAGGCTGAACTAGGGCAGTAACCTATGGGTGCATCTGCAGCCCTCAGGTCTTTGTTATGCTGGGGGAGAAGAGAGGGTGAAAATTGTCTCCCTGTGGATTTGCCTTCCAAACTTTCAATGCTCTTCTCACCCTGGATAGTGTTGAGTGGGATGGTGTGGAATGGGATCAGATGAGACGGAGATGAAGCAGAAAAACATAGTATCCTACTTACACAAAGTTCAATATCGTGTTGATTAAGAAAAAATTATTTATTATTATATATCAGAGTTTCACTTTACTTGAGTCCCAAGAGACCACTTTTGTGTTATATGTCACTTACTGTCCCTTTCCGAAAGTAATATTGAAATCCTCCTGCACAATCTAAATGAAGCTGTACTGAAGAAATCTGCAGAAGATACAGACTGAGAAGTAGACCCAATCCATCAAAACTAGAGGATATGATGTTTTTCTTGCTGTGCTGGCACTTTGCAACTTGCCTCCTGGTGTGAACTTTTTGACTGCTATAGCAAGACTATAATGGTTTTTTTTCCCAATATGATTTAGTTACAATATTGATTTTTTGTGAAGAAAAAAAAAAATTAACTAAACTACAAACAAACAAAAGAACTCAAACACCAAAGCTTCCAAATAGACTAAACCAACCAAGAAAAAAGAACAGAAAAAAGAAAAGCCACAAAACCCCACACAAAACAAAAAACCCTGAGGTAATTGATATCCCCAAATATTGTACCTTACTGACGTCAAAGGAAATTTTACCCTGGCCCTCACCAATGCTGCAAATCCACTCTAATCCTTCTGTAGCCCAGTGAAATGAGGCCTGGGCTCACACTGAAGCAGTTGCATGTCTGTGATGCTGCAGTAACATTGCTATGGTCTGCTGGCTCTCGGCAAGGGATGAGGTCTGAGTAAGCACCGCACCGCAGTTGTTCAGGGAGTCATTGCGCCATGGAAGCTGTGACAGTGCAGAGGCATGCACACACAGTGTTAGTGTAGAGGCACAGAATCACAGTATATATGAAAGCTTCTCAATCTCTTTCAGGCCCCTGGGGTTAATATGCCACCAAATCTGGGTGACATCCAGAGCATACCTGCTGTTGGAAATATCCAACATTGGATATTTCTCACAGAAAACATCTCAGCAGGTCCTGGTTATGATTGGAATGACCCCCCTGATACTGTTCCTGTGAGCAGAGATAGTCCTATTGTTTCATGCAATATAAATGTCACTTTTATATTGCTTCATAGTCTAACTTTGCATAGCACAAGTAAATGGGCTTATGGCACCTTATGTGAATCTAGTGCAGTGCACTTTACATTCAGTGTTGCACAACAGCCTGGCTGGGCCGTGACCTTTTGCTTTTGTCAACCTCCTGACTCAAGGAGAAATGGAAACTAGCTCACAGATTACTTAGTAATGAATAATACTCCAGATGTTTTTAACCCCGTCTTCTGTTGGACATCAACAGAGGCAGTTGATGCGTGCAGCTATAATATATCTTTACTCTCAAAGAAAAAGAAAAAGCTGGCTCTTGTTCAAAAATGAAAAAAACACAGCCACATGAGTGACTTTACTAAAAGAGGCTCATGAAATATACCTCCTTCAAATTAATCTTACTGAAATCCTAAAAATCAGAGGGGTGCCACAGGGTGTTAGGTTAGCAAGCCAGAAGCATTTGCTATGACCTTCAATTCCTCTCACCACAACTCAGGCCAAAAAACATCTCCAAGTAAGCAGATTTGTATTCTTAAGAGGTTTGTAACATGGGTGAAATTGCTATGTGTAATTTTTTTCTATGAAAAAGAAAAAAAGAAAGAGAGAAAATATTGCAGCTGCAATCAACCCAGGGAAACCGAAGCAACAAAATGGAGTGAGAGCTGTAGGAGTGAGGAGATCTGTCGAAGCCTGAATGTGCTGCTGAAAAACACCCAGTGAAGATGCCCATATTCTTCTGCACAGAAGGAAAGGATGATGGTTAAGACTGGCAACCCACACTAGCTGAGTGGCTGGTTGTATTTTAAATGGCTATTATTTGTTCATTAAATAAACCAATTAAATGTCTCACCTCATTGAACAGCCACAAGAAACATCAGCCAACACAGGCAGGCTATCCAAGGAGGAGAAAGCGACAAAGAAGTACCTCTGTTTTATTCCAGATGCCTGGGAAATTTGGTAGCTTTTATCAGCATTCCAAGCAAACTCAAAAGTCAGATACCTCAAAAATGTTCCATAAGCAGCTCCTTTGGTTTTTTTCTTTCTGAAAGTCAGAGGGACAAAGTGGAAGACACTGGGGGGATGAAAAAAAAAAAGAGTAAGAATCTTCATAACAGTTCTTAAATTGGAAAACAAAATGATTATATTGAAAGAAAAGAGCTCCACCCAGTTATAGTGGAAATAAGGTGCTTGAAAAATGTCAAGCTTATTGGACCACCCAGCAAGTACCAAACTCAATAGTTTCCTTCAAATGCTTCCTGGCTTGTTTCCTGGACAGACATGCCACAGGCAGCAGGCTGATACTCTCACAAACCCTCTCCACCCTTCCTTCACGGTCAGCAGCTGATAACCAGCCAGATCTGATTTGACTCACATTGCAGCAGAGGGTAATATTAAAGGTAAAATTTAAGAGCTGCTTCACCTAGAACAGCACAGCTGTTCGAGTATGTAGAGCTTTTGGTTACTTCTGCCTTGTAGCCACAGGGAAGCATCTCTCATCCTGCAGTGCAGTTTCCTGCAGAAAGAATGTCTTTAGCACCAGGAGACAAATATATATTTATTCCATCATGCCCAGAAGCAGAATTTCAGAGGTAACAGTTCCTGTCTCCTTTCTGCTGGGCTCTCAGCAGCTGCCAGGTGTTTATCCCATGCTTGGCTTTGAGGCAGCAATGCTGGCCCTCCACACCTGAGCCAATGACATCCAAAGGCTGGATTTTTTCAGAGCTTTAAGTCCTGTCTAGCTCCTGCTTTCTGCTGAAGTCACCAGCATAATTTTCCTCCATCTGAGGAAAGCTGGACAAAATGATAGATGCATCTTAACACCCTGCTTAGAATCATCCCATTTAGAATTCATTACAAACACGTTGAATCTATCTGTATCTGAGATAAGTATGTTTGTCTTCTCTTCCTCATACTCTCTTTACTTTTCTATCAGCCATTGACTACATTAAGTGTAAAAAAAATATTTTCAAAACATTCATTCCTCTTCCCCCTCTTTCACTGATTTGAACTCTAGGAAACAGGTTTATGTATTTGATTCAAAGAACAGAGATCAATACCATGGCTGCCTATATTATATATATGTAATGGGGTATTACAGTGGCACAGTACATTGTATACTATGTGATGAATTACTTCATTGAGTTCAGAGAGTTCAGATATATGACACAAACTGTAACAGATTGTGTGTATTTATGCAGCACATATAGAATGTGTATATATATGCATTATATGTATACTTGCTCATACCTATATGGTGTATATTTTTATATAGAATACAAGAGTGTCTGTTATACAGCATATATAACAGAATATATGGGCTTCAAAAGTGGCTTTTATGTGTCACAGTATTCATGTGCAAATTGCTCTGTGTCGAACTGGTAATGAGGCCATACGGATTTATCAGGTATGTCTGTCTGTGCACTTTCACTGCAGTAACCTGAGATTATTTCAAACTCCTGCAATATATGCAGTTTTCTTCTGTGCCACCTATTTTCCCATGCCTCTCTGTCTACTGGATTTTGGTTAAAGAAACTGAAGTATGAGCTGTGTCAGTTCCAATGCTGACTGGCCAGTCCATGCATGTGTCTCCACTAGCCAGCTGGCAGACCAAACCAAGTAGATAATTGCTACTCTTACACTGTAGATTTTGTTTAGTCCTTGAACTGGGTTAACATCCATTACCAAGCCACTGACTCCACAAAGTTTGCAGAAACGTAATTTTGTTTGAAACTTCTGTCCTTCCATCAAATTTGATCGGAGTTAACCAATAGGCAGCAGGAGAAATGACAGACACGTATAGAAACAAATAGAGAGAGGAACTGAATGTGTATGACCCAGTTTCTTAGGAAACAATGAAGGGATTAATGTTCTTAGGCACTTCAAAGTTGTATGTCTAGTCTAAATTACTTGTCTTGGTCACTTCTACCCTCAGTGAAGAAGACGGGCGTATCCAGCAGGCATTTGACCCAGTTAAGGATATGCAGAGGAGCATTTCTTGGAAAAAAAAAATTGTGGCACTCTCTGGCATATGGGCAGCTATTGATTGGGGATGGCTGTCCGTTGGTTTGTCACACCCATTAGCTGGAGCAGAAGCTGTGCTCCACAGTGACCCTGGCAATCAGCCTGGGAAGCGGTACACTCCTGAAGAGGAACCAAGCCCAGATCAATCTGTCATTGTGCAGTTACACCCAGACCTGTGTTTCTATAGACACATCTGCTTCTTATAGTCCAAAATTTATTCAGAAAGAAAACATTCACAGTGTTGGACAAAATTTTTCATCCCTGGCAAAATTATCTGTTCAGTGCTGCTGGGTATGCAAAATACAAGAGGGTTTTCTGCATACAGAGAAAACTTTCAAAAGGTCCAGTGCAGGCTGGAGGTGTCAGACTTACTGCACAGGCTCAGATGAACCAGCTGGGCAGAGCTGTTCACCTGTCCATGGCAGATTCACTACACTTATTGGTAGAGGGCAAACATGACAGGTCTGATGCAGCCTGGGTGCATCAGGTTTTCTGTGTGTGCATCGCACATTTCTCTGCCAAGGGAATTCCAAGGGAAACTCTTATTATAGTTGGAAGTGTTATTGGAAAATTTTAAAAAGAATATTTTTCAAATAGTAGTTTTAAAATGTGCAAAGTCTCACTGGAATAAAGCAACATAGAATGGCATAGGTGTGGAGCATAAAATAATTACTGAGTTTGCAGATATATGACTAAGCCTAGACTTATTAGGAGAGTGCTGAAGACTTCAGCAGAAAAGGGTGGAATTTACAGACACACTCAGATCACATGAGAATTACCATTTTCAAAAATCCATGGCCAGTCACACCTAGTGTCTCTGAATGTAGAGAGATTCTGAAAATAATAGTTCTGATTTAATTTGCTTTTACATCTTGAAATACTGTGTTTATGTTCCTTAAGCTGGAGTGGTGCTAAATTTGAAAGTGCTGTAGAGCACTTATGAAGGTGATGTAAAATATCCATACCCTCAATAGAGAGAAATGCAATCTTTTGATTGAGAATCAAACCAGCTGTAATCACTACAGATTAAATTAGCCCAGCTGTAGTTTTAGGAAGTCTCCCTCCCAAGTGAAGAGAGACAAAGAATTTCCTTCAGACTGTGGTTCATATTTTCATTCTTGTTTTCAAGTGTCATCTAAAATCTTTGCAGACTGATGACTATTTCTACCCCTTGGGGTTATATCAGGCCACAAATGCCTAGAGTTGTTCTTTGCCACAGGTAAAAAGTATAAGAATGTGCTCTGTCTTAATCAGTGATAGACTCTCCATAAAAACCCAATGCACTCCTCCAAACTCCCTCAAACCCTCACCTTTGTGGTGATGTCTGCAGAGGACTGCAAAAGCTTGTAGTTATTATATTGACCACAGCTATATTGTTGGCCCCTTATAACCTTCCCAAATGTATATTGTATTTATTTGTGGCCACTGCTTGCAGACTTATAGCTGAACAACCTTTACTGTTCTGTAGTTTTGTGTCCTGCAGTTAGTGTGATGGTTTTATTGTGCTATAATCCTTGACTGTAGCCACAAGAAAGTGCCTCAAAATGCAGATCTAGCTCTAGACAGAAGCACAGTTTGCCTAGGGACTCTCAGGAAAGATAAACAATTTGTAGCCAAGCCTACTTACCCACGACAAGGCCTTACAAGCAGGTCAGCAGCTGCTGCAGGAAGAGGGGCAACAGTGTGTGTGGTGGCAGCCTCTCCTGGCAGTCATGTCCTCTGCTTCCATCAACTGTGGTCTCCCCATGTACCAGAAGCAGCAAGCTCAGCTCCTGAGGAGTCATTCCTGGTTCTTCACCACATTGGTCTTTTCTCCATACCTCACTTTATTTTCCCTGGCAGAAGTTTCCTCCGCCTTAGCCTTGGCAAAGAGAAACTGTTCTTGCTGTGCTGCCTGAGGAGCCCTAAACTGGCACCATCTCCACCCATAGAAACATCTATGAATAAGTAACCAAATTTGAAGCTTGCTCAGTTCCTGTTCAGTGATTACATATTGAACTTCAATGCACTTTAGTTCATTTTAGGTGGGAGATGAGTATTCAGCAAAGGTAGTAGCTAAATGCCAGACTTTCTCAATTCCCTCCAAAACACACATGGAATAAGACTGCAGCCTTATATAATGCTGTATTTGTTAGAGGTAGAAAAATAGGAGGGTGTCTGTACAACTAGGTCTAATACTTTGGTCAAGCTGTATTAATTATATACACTATTATTTTTCCATGCATGAATCAAAACAGAGGACTTTTTTCCTTGCTATCAATAAGGGAAAATGCCTTATTTATGCAGGTGCAAAGTGCTCTGTGTGTGTGTACCCTGGGCTAGGTGAATGCAGACGCTCACTTGAAAACCATTTGAAAAATACCACTGATTTGTTTGGATTTTTTTGCCAGCAAGGATTGGTCACAGGGTCAACATATGGGACTGATTTAGGGCATTATTCAAATGAGCACCCTGTGCCACTGCTTTCTTGCTCTCTCCCAAACCAGCAGCAAACTATTTCAGCCATCAAAACAACAGTAATTTTGGTAGAATATACATTCTAATCCACAGTCTGGGAGTTATACCATAATGATTTATCCAGACTGTTTCTCTATTCCCTGAAATCTTCCCCATGTTGTTATTTAAAAAGTATGAAAATACACATAGCATACATAAATGCAAGCATGCATTTGTCTGCTTGTATTTGTATGTTTGTGCTGGTGGTGGGAAGTTTAGCATTATGGATGACCTCATGTTGCAAAAATCATCTCTGCATATATATTTTACTAATGCTCTGGAGTGTTCTGATCAGTGTTCTGGCAAGGTCAGTGGCTGAGATTAAAATGTTCTAAATTGTTAAAATGGATGTGATTTAAAAATGCCTCCTCCCTTCTCACAGTTTGTAAAATATTCTCCAAATGCTGGAGAAAAAGCAGAAGCAGGAATGTAAATTTTCAGTGATTAAATAACTTGTTCACTACAGGCACAGTAGGTCCACCTCCTGAATACCAAGCCCTTCAGCAGAAATGCTGGCTGGGGGAGATCTCATGCTGTTTTTTGCTTACAGCAGAGGAATATATGATTTGACAAATTGTAGGTCATTACAAAATCAATGGAAGAGTGTAGTTAATACTTAATTGAGGTACTTTCCACCAAAAAAAGCTGATAGTTAAGTTGTAACAACATCTTTCTTGGAAAGTGGGGATGAGTAGCAATGAGACAACTGAGGAAAAATTGAAAACTGCTACTGTCCACCTGTGGGGTGAAACCTGGCCAAACTCCAGCAGAAAACTAGAGCAGCTGGACTTGTGTAGGGCCACAGCAGACAGATATGTATTTTTATGTTGGGGTTCCACCATGTGCATGCAGACACACACAAGCATGTACAGAAACATGCACACTATATGCATACTGTGAACAAAAAAATGCCTGCTGAAGAAGTGAATAATCCAGAAAACTGTCACTGAAGTTCCCCACTTTTAGAAAGCGCAGATTAGAAGAGATGAATCCCACCAAAAATTACTTTTTTTAAATCAATACCCTTCTATTGTACTGGTATTTATAATTTATAAGCTGTGTCCTATGTTTCTGTAGGTGATGTTTTTCTATATTTTTCTGTCCTTGACTATAAGAAGCCTGTAAATGGTACCCTTCAGGAAAATGTCTGCAGAGAGGAGATGTAAGGTGCAATGAGTACTAGAATTTACCATGACCAGAATTCACACTGTCACCAAGGAAGACAGCAAACTGGGAGCCTCACAGTGTCAGTCATTCCACCACAACCTAACATTGCAAAGAGGGTAATGGGAGTCCATAGGTTAATTCTGTTTATCAGATGATTGGTTTAGGTACCACTACCAGCCTGAGCATTGGTACAGCCAATGCTGCTGCTTCACAGAACAGCCTCAGTTTCCCCTTGGGCATTTGGTGGCATGTGGCAAGGCAAGTACTCACATGAGGACATGTCCAAGAGCTTCTGGCCATCATCTACTTCCTATAATGCCAGTCTCATCTCCTTCAGAGAGAGAGCTCAGCTCCTCAGAGCACAAAGTTGAGGATCTCTGAGAATTGCCTATAGTGAATTGCCTGATTCAGTTCACAGGCCTCTTGTCAAGTCATTTACTTAACAAGTAAAGGAAATGTTTCCACAGCCTTACAGATGTGTAAAAAGAGATCTTCAAATCTTAGAGGAAAGTAAGAAGCTGCATGTTTTGTTCCCCAGCTTCCCCAAAGAAAAAGAATGACGTGCACAATATAAAACCCAGCATGTTGCTTAGTTTGCACACTTTCACAACAGGATGGGGCAGCTGTGGGCATGCACTTAGTTTATGTTTTCCCTCACGATGACTGAACACACAAAGAATGGGAAACTCAGCTCTGATTCATGTAAAAACATACAGCATGCAAAATAAACTACTAAAAACTCTCCTTCCCTATATCATCTAATTTGAGGCTCTCCAAAACATGCAGGTGAGTAATCAACTTCTTAAAAACTTTATTGGTGACATGGGACAATGAAACAGATGATTACTCTCTACATTTTGTCATTTATAGGCTACCTGGTAGTGTGCTCTATCCCATATCTAAAAAGTCACTGAGAATACTGTTACATAGCTTTTTCTCACTTAGGTCTTTGATCCTTAGTCTTTTTTTTCCTTTCTTTTATCTCTCCTTTCATCAACTCTAACCAACAAATCTCTTATACTCTTTCTTACTTTATGTTTGAAGCTTTATCACAATAAATTATATTCAGCTTAGTTTGCAGTGATACTGGACATGCAAGTGGAAGATAAGGAAGTGGAAAGGCATGGTGACAGCCCATGAAGGCATTATCTGGAATCTGCCCTGCTGGTCCCTGAGTGACACAGCAGCAAAAAAATCTTTGCTCTCAGAGAGACGTGTCCAAGACCTCTTGGATACCATCTGTTTCCAGTAATGCCCTGCCAGGTGATTTCTCACAGGAGGTTTTATTTTCTGCTTGCAGAGGTGCTTGAAGAGGGTGATTTTTTTCAAGCTAAAATAATGGTCCCAATGAAACCCATCTCGGAAAACAGTATAATAATTCCATGGAAGAAAAAATTTGGTGGGCATCCTGAGCATGGATTTTTTTTCACAGTATGCAGGATTTGTGCATTAATAGGTTGTTAAAGGTTAATTTCACTTCAGTATTTGCCTTTCCTTAACAGCAGTCTATATTTATACCATCATCAACTAGGATGTCAGGAGCTCAAGAGAACAGCCTAAATTTCCAAACATTTCTTACAAAAATAAGTTGTGCAAACCAAAGCTGTCCAGTAACTGGGACTTCCACAAAGATCAGAAAATAAACAAGACATTCCCATTGAGCAGTGGTCTCAAACAGGTGGGAGGGCAAGGCATATTTGGCTATTTTTGTACTGTGGAAACTGGGAGTACATCCCAGATCCAAATTTGGAGCACCTCCACGGGACCATGGATGCATCCATTCCCTCCTCCTTCTCTTCTGCCAAACTGGCAATCACACTGCCACAAAGCCCTGAACTTTATATGCAGCCATTGAGTGCTTCTCAGGGAATTAGGAGGATGGCAGTTGTGTGGGATGTGGGCCAAATACTCTCCCCTCGTAAGAACACAGCTCTAATTATAAAAGTAGATGTTTTGTCTTATTTGCACAGGTATTTCATTAGGAGTAATTAGTGCTTGTAGAATAGTTTCAAAGTTAAATGTATAGGTGAGAGCTGAAATTAGGATTAGAATTTAATATACAGAAAAAGCAACTCTGTAATTTAGTGTATTTATGGTTGTAATTCTCTGAGACCACATTTTCTCCTGTACAACTCTGTTCAAATCAATAGAATTACACTGGGGGTTAATTCACTCTTTAAATTTAACCACATTGAAAATAACTATAATGTCCTATGACTATAATAGTTTTATTTTCCATGGGGAGAAATTTGCCAGTATGTAATATGGTCTCACGTACCTGATTGCTCATTACCTCCAAAATCTGCTAGAGCCTGCAAGAATGGTAAGGCTGAAGAGACCGTGGTGTTTATGTTGGAAAAGGGCCAGCTGCATCATTGGCTGAACATTCAGCCTGCCTTTGAAATGGATGCACAAAAATCATGTTCAAATGATATGACATATGTTGATTACTAAATCTTGAAACTACTTTGTTGTTTCAGGAAATTTCTTTGTGTGAAGAAAAGGGGGCCCAGTACTAAAGAGGGCCATGGCAGCTACAGTTCCTGGTGACTTAACTAGGAACAGGAAGTGCAGTTATTGTCACTTTAGTCTGGGACATACTTGGAGAAGTTTCTTTAGAAGCATTAGAATCAGAGACATATATAGAACTCTTACAGCCTCGTCCTAACAAAGGTCTTTAAGACTGTATAACCTACTTGTTTTCTGAATTCATGGTCTAGAATGATCAGTAATTCTCTAAAAGATAAAAGTATAAAATACTAAGCTCCTGATGAAAGGGTATACCTATATCCCTTTATTTTCATCAGTGAGAATTAATTTTAATTAAAATATGACACAAAAATATTTTAAAGAACTGGTAAATATTTACAGTCCCTCAAATGTTCTTAGGATATTGTAGTTTGTATTTTCACAACACCTGTTAAGAGTATTTTAGTTTGGTTTTCAACAACAACTAGAAGTTCATAATTTCTTGATTTGAAATAGACCTTTGGAATCTGAAGCTGCTCGTGTTTTTCATTCAGAAATTTTTTTTTCCGTAGTCTGATATCCTACTCTCCTCCAATGTTAATTTTAAAACATTCAGGACATTGCTTTATATTTTCATTTTGTTTTAATTACTGAAGGGGTTGATGGTACAAAGAAAAGAAATAGAAGTAAAGGAATCTAATGATTTTTTTTCCCATTCAAAACTAACTTTTTAATGAAAGTTACACTTTTAGAACCAGTTTTTCAAGACATAAATGGGACTATCCAGGGAATAATTGCTACTGATAATGAGGGACTATGCTGAAACAGGTGATTTTACCCCAGGCTCCAAATAATTATGGATATTTTAATGCCTATTATGCAGTGCTAAAACTTGTCTCCTGAATTTTTTGTACCAGCTCTTGCTGTCTGTTAAAACGTCTTTTCTGTCTTTCTTATATACAGTTTGTATGCTACATCTTTATCTCACAGATTTGCTCTCCAACCAGGTGCCACCACCAGTTTAAGAAAAGTTTTCCTCTGTGGTACAAATAGCTCTTGGAGCACGTAGATCTAAATGTCATCACATTGCAGCGTTTTAGCATGGGGTGATGATATTCTGTTTTGACACAGTGTCATCACGCTGCATCCCAGTAGGAAGATGTTTTGACACAAAGTGCTGACAAAACATCAAAATGTTAACAATTGCTCTTTAATATTCATGTGTTCTGTGATGCCTGGAGCATACTAACTGATAATAGCAAGCCAGAGGACCAGTAAAGATTGCTGTTAATATATTTATTGAATTTTTACACAAACAAGTTCCTACTAAAAATTGCTGTCTAGGTGAAGGTGAACACATGTCCTCCGTAAGGACTACCAAAGAGGAAGTTACCAACTTAGCATCTTAATCTACAGAAAAAAAACCCAAAACTCCTAAACCATAAACTCACCCAAACTCTTTTTTCTTGCTTCGTTTATTTTGTTTTTACAATGTACAAAGAAAAATTAACTGATGGTCAGAAATAGCAGCATGGAAGAAGTACAACCATAATCTGAGAGACAGGAGGTAGAAACTATTATAGCTGCCTACATGTGAAAGAAGAGGCCTGTCTGAGAAAAGGACTGAGTTTTCTAAGAAACATCTCAGGTTTTTGGGGTGTGAGGTACAGCGAGGGGGGGAAAGTTTCAGGCTGAATAGAGTCAGAAGGAGCCAGCCTGCTCAGAGTCCCAGTTTTCTGGTCTGAAACTCAGAGTTCAGCATCCTGGATGGGAAAACAGCCAAGCAAGAAGGGAATCTGCAAGAGGTTTGCACCCCAGAGCTGGAAGTAGCAAATCTTATCAACTGGTTCACCTAAAGCTGAAGCCCTCACATAAGTTTGTCAATATGCTTCCCAGAAAGGATGCAGGCAGTGTTTTTACTGAACCCAGACCTGAGTTTGTCCTGAATAACAGCCCTGTGCTGCAAGGGTGCAGCAGCAGGGACAGAGAAGCTGCGGATCAAGGCTGTTCTCCGCCCAGGCTGAGATGAGCAGCAGCATGACATGGGGTTAAAGGCAGGTTTTGTACAGCCAGGTGTTCTCCCCACTTGCCCAGTCAGTTCCCACACAGCACTGGCACAGATAGCTGCGCAACAGCCACACTATTCATAATGTTTCATTATGATAAGTTTATTTTCATCAATCAGCTAAATTGGCCTTATTTTTCAAGCCACAGCAAATTATTCATTTTAAGGCAATGCTAATAAACCAGTTAAATAATTATTTTACCATATATAATGATTAGTGGACAGCATGACATTTTTCTGACATTTTTAAGGTGTAAAACTCTGAAACTACTGACAGTTTACCCAGAGACCAGTAGTTGTTTTTCAGTCTTCAAGCTACACTTTATGACTTTATATTTGATATTACAGAGTTTACCAGAAAGGTGACATATTGAAAAATGACAAATAACTCTTGACAAATTTTTAATCCAGAGGTATGCCTAAATTCTACAGATTAGCATAAACATGAAATTATCCCTTGTCATCTGCAAATATGCAGTGCATGCAAATCCATTCTGCTTTGTTAACAGGTTTACTGATTTTCTTTGGATCTATCAAAAGATTAAAAGTTACATACTTAGAAAAATGTGTGTGCAGAACCAAATCCTTAATAAAACCTGTGTCTGGTCATGCTACTCTTTTGTCATGAATTTTCACTAGCTGTAACAGTACAGGCTTGCTATCATTATAGTATTGAATTACTTGCACTAATGTTCATGAAACTTAAATTTCATCCCTTTCTTTAAGAGCTGACAGCCAAGAAGAGACTCACATATTCTCATAGTCTAAAACGAATATTTTAGTTCAATAATTTAACAATATTTTATTCTAAAGGGTTATTGTTAGTGTATAGATTTGGTCCTGAGCCCAGTTCTCCAATGATTAGTCTCTCCAAAATTTCTGGCACATGTTTAAGTTACATTTGAATATAATTAATGATTGTCATGAAAAATGGCCACAACCAGCAGTCTGTGCAGAACGTGTCCTTCACTGTTATAGGCTGAATCTTTTAATAGCTCAGCACCTTCATTTTTTATTGACTTCTCTCAGAGCCAAGATGCTCAGAATGAAAACTGACTGGATGATGACAATTTCACTTTACGCGGCTTTCAAGGTTTAACAGTTGTTTTGGTCTCACATTGAATTGTCTGTTGTTGTACTGAAATCTGAACTGCTCAGTGAGGATACCAAGTGACATTTCTTATTTTACTTCCACATTACCTTAAGTCTTGTAAGAAACCTGAAATTATCTTTCCCAAATGAATGGAATAGAACACAAATCAGCTTCTCTTTTTTCTTTTTTTTTCTTTTACCCATGTAAGAAAAGCCAAAAAAAACCCCTTCACAGTTCAAAACTTCAAAGGAGAAAAATTAACCTGAGAGCTTTTGTCCAATTAATGTGTGAACTTCAGCACTTTCTTGACTCTGGAGCCCTGGGTGTTGCAGAGTCTTCACATCACTCTTGGGAAATGCCCACTTACACCTACATGGCCAAGGAGCATGGCTGGTGTGTGTGTGCACAAGCCTTGGCTTTCCACTCCAGGCAGGGTGAGCAGGAGCAGGCACCGCCACCTCACCCACATGGGAGCTCCAGTTTGCTCTGCTGTGACAGCATACACGCACTCCTAAACAACTTCAAGTTGTTTCTAGACAAAATCTGTAGTTAGCAGGTGATTTGGTTTTTATAAAAATGCATGTAAATGGTAAACACATGCTTTAGGGCTGGGTTCCATAGCAGATGGATATGATTACAGCACACCATTGATTTACAGAGGCGGGTAGGAGAGTTGTCGTCTCTCTCTCTTTCTCCACTCCTTCATGCTTCCTGATGCAGCCAAGCATCCAGCTCTGCCACAGAGCAATCTGCATATGTCCAGCAAGCCTGACGTGCCTGTCACGCATGTGCTGGCCATCTGTACAGTGCATGTGCAGAAGCTTCAGTGAGCTGTGGTGTTTCTGCCTGGGATTTCCTGGACAAAGGAATAGGAGCTGTATCTACATGCACTTGCACCATGTCACGGGTGTGTGACCACACATTTGGCCAGTGTGCTGGGGGCTGAGTCCAGACCCGGAGCACAGCTGACTTCAGCTGCAGGCCTGCCTCTTTGTTGTGGAGTGCTCTCCTTTCAGTTCTAGTCAGTCTGTCGGTGCTGGCATTGATCTCCATTTGACTTACCTTTCAGAGCCCAGACAGACTGGGGAAGTGATTGCTCTCTGCAACTGCAACCATGTGAAAGGTCTCTGAGTAAATCCTCTCACTTACTCAATTATCCCTTCACTGAAGTGATTTGCACTGCCGTGGGTGGGGAGACCTGAACTCCCAGAGCACTACACTCATTTATCAGGTGAAATGAGGCAAAGAAAGCGAGGTCAGTGAGTGTCCATGCTGCTTACATGCTGCAGAGCCCTCAAGCCTGTCATTGCCCAGATTACTTTAAAATGCATTCCCTTCCCAGCACATGATCCCCTTTATCAGCCTCAGCTCTCCACTTACTGGCAGGAGGAAGCTTGTTAGCCTTTGTCACCACATTCAAGAGAGAGACGGGCACCATTGCCAAAAGCCACACCACAGAAAGTACAACTCATGCTACTGAAACAGGCTTTCTTCATTCTTGGTGCATCATCTGAGAAACTTCTCAGCCCCCTGACGTATTTTGATGGAAATCAATATTGGTAAGAAGACAAAACAGGAACAGACGGAAAAAGATCATATAAGATTGGCATTTTGGTCCTTGGACAAGAAATGGCAATATAACCACATTACTAAGCAAGTTTCAGTGAAGCATTTTAGCCTTCTAGTTTTCTGTAGAAATGGCTATTCTATCTATCTGTTTTTCTCTCTTTTCCTAATCCCCATTTCTACCAAGATTCAGAGAAAAATTGGGATCTTTAGGAGAAAGATTTCATTCATGGAAGTCCTGGGAAGAGAGATCTGCTTACAGAGAAAAGATATCCTGTAAGTGTCCCAGCTAAATCTGACCTAGATCTCTAGGACAGGCAATTTCATTTCTTTTGACATCACACTAATGACTTTTCACTATTACAATCAGTCTTAATAAGCAAAGTGGGCCTAGCTCAGTTTTGACAGACAGCATTTGTGTAGACTTTGAAGCTTGAGACACTGAAGTTTGAGAACTGAGGTTTAAAACTTCACCACAGAGCTATGGCACAGCTTTCAAGGACTGAGAAACCCAGGACTTGTACAGACTATGAGGATACTTCATCCAGCTTGGTACCCTCTTGTAATCAGAGACTTATGAGAGACCAGTGTGGAACAAATGGTGAGGAGAATGTATGTGCCTTCCTCCAATCTGAGAAGTCTAGATGCCTCTCCTAGAGATAATCTTGATATTTACTTTTCAGATTATTGGTATTTAGCTATTGAAAGGTAATTCTCAAATACCCATCCTATTATTTCTGTCTAGATTTGACACTAGAGTGAGTAGTGCAGATTTTGTCAGCTTTCAGGATCATGAAAAAGTAATTACAATCATATAGACCAAGTTTTTCTATTCATCTTTTTCCTTTACTGTAAAGACACACCAGTAGATCTGCTTGTCTGACATCAAACCCAGATTTCTTTTGATTTAAACACAAATGCTATTTTTTTGCTTCTCATCCATCCTTAAGAATAAGCAGGATGCTCTGGCCATGATTTTACCTCTCTTGTTCACATATGCTTCTACAGGGTGTGCAAGGTATGAGAAAAACTGAATATATATATGCTTTTGCAAAAGATCTTGGGCCAGTGGTGAGCATGTTCTCCAGCTGAGAAGATGAATGGGATGCAATGGAATCCTATTGTTATAATAAGAAAATGGGAAATATGTGTGCATAGCAGCTGTTTCAAAAGTGATATAGCAGCTGCTTTTGGTTTTTCAATTAAAATGGACATTTACTTAATAGAAATTTTGGGGTCTCATTCATATGATAGTGGTCCTTTAACAGAATGTTTTTTATTTTACTATTATTCATTTTCTTATCTCTGAACTAGAGTTTTCAGTGCTGGTCTGGCATAAAAGCAGTAGCTGCACTTATATGACCTCTTCCACAGAGGGCTGCCCAAGCAACTGGAATTGCAAAGACCATCCCTAGGAACAGGTTTAGAAAAGGCTCTTGCAGCCACTTCCCCACTGCTCCTCATGGAATAAAGAAAACATTGCTAATTATCCTCCATTTCTCCAATTTCTTGTGTGCATGAAGTGTGCAAACAAGTTTACACAGTTTAAATCTCAGGTGTTATGTGTGTAGCATTCCTGGGAAGACATTTTTGTCTCTGTGCCACTGGCTGCATTATTAGTTGGCAGAGCAGAGATCTGACTGCTGCTGATGGTCCCCAGAGTCATGGTGAGTTTGGCTGCAGCTCTGGAGAGACACATCTATTCTGCACTTTAGACATCTGTCTGCTGTCTGGTGAGGAAAATGAAAAATCACAAGGCTTGGACTTTATACCTTAAATACATCTGCTTGTCATAGGCAGTATCATATGAGAGAAAATTAAATATAAGATGTAGGATGCTCCAGTTCAGGGTAGCACCCTACGTTGCTCTTAGAAACCATCTAATAACACACATAAAATAATCCAGAGCAAAACCTTCAGCTTCCTTCTGAAACCATATATTTTGGTGATGATGGAAATATGCCAAAGGCTAAGTCTGCACACAGAGCCACGTTGAAACCAAAGCAAATATTCAAAGACCAAACATATAACTTCCTTTTCCTCACTGCAGAGCTGGTGGAGTCTCTTCTTGAGCACAAAAAATTTTTAGAGAGAGAGGTTTCCTTGCAGATGAGTTTTTTTCCTCATTTATTATAGACTGAATCTACTTCTCTCTTCATAAGTGCTGTTCTGAAGTCTTGTTAGTAAGGATAAAACAAGGCTCTGAACTAAAAACAAAAACAGTTATCAGCTGCATTTTCTGAACTGGGAGACTCTGAAAAAACCCTGTATTTTTATGCATGAGGCAAATACAAGGTCTTGCTTTAAGAAGGGTGATGGTTTTGATAGAAATCTTGGAGTCCTAGAACACTCACCCTGTCGAGTGCTAAATACCTTTGATGAATATGAAGTGCAATGTGGTACACAGATGACAGAGCAGGCACTTGGAAAGCACAAAACAAAACAAAAAAATCCTTGCCCTTGGACAGTGAGATTAAACAGATAGGATTATACTATACAGAGCTCCAAAGACGCTACATGTGTGGACATGCACTAAATCACAGTCTTTTTTATAGAGTCATACAGGCTGCCATTTCAAATCCTTCATCAGCTCCAGTGACCATGATGGACTGTCTGGTGAGTGGGTGCAGTGCCATGCTAACAGATGGGTATGAACATAAACAGGCAAGAGAGTGCACAGGAGCTTCAGGATGGGCCCACTCAGGTCACAGGTAAGACAAGAACGAATAAATTTTCCTCTTGTTTCTATGGTTTCCACTTCTTGGCACCAGCATGTGTGATTTGCACACCTCTCTAGGGCTGGATTGCTATGAAAGATTGCTATATAACAGTTTTTGTGTACCCAGAAGGCAGGATCCTTAAAATCCAACTACTGTCAGAGCTTCAGGACAGAAGGCAGAATGACTGGAGAGAAAAAAGCATGCATGAAATTTCTTCTTCTCATTTCATCAACACGAAACGCCTTTGAGTAAGCAGAGGTCTGCATGCCTTCAGTCTTGTCTGCACTGAGCAGGTGTGGAAGATGCTTCTTCCACAAAAAAGTCATCTTGCAGGCAAGCCCTGCTGATGAATGGGGCCTTCTGTGTGGTCACAGTGCGACCGAGTGATTTTCCTTTAGTGGGTAGAGATTATTATAGTGGCTTTGGCATCTCAAATTGAAAGCAAGTTGTTTGAGCAGCAATCTGTTTATTTAATCATTTGCCACACAATATGCATAGCTGTCAGATGACAAATATCCACTCTATTCAGTCAGCCAAAACTATTTTTGCAAATAATTATTTTTTATCTTGCCTCATCCTTGAAGAATTAAGTCCCCCTTGATATAAGATCTTTGTCTCTCTCAAGGTTCCTCAGACAGACTTCTCTGCAACTTTGCAGATAAATTTGTCCTTGTTTATCATTTATATTATTTTAGTTTCAAGGCACCAAATCAAACTCTGTCCTCACTTACTCTCATTTAACCACAGAGACTTCAGTGTGGCTGCAATCGAGGATGGAATCTGACCCATTGTGTTTGTTTTCAATCTCAATATGCATGACTTAATGTTGCCTTCTCCTTTATTTTAATCTCCCAGAACAGACTGAAGAATCAGATGTTGAATCTCAAGAGATTTCTACCCTGTGAAATATTCTAAATATGTCAGGAAAAATGTCTTGTCAGTTCCAGCTTGGGGATTCACTCCAGCCAGTCTCAGCCATTCCATGCTGCCATGCAAACTGGGAGGTCAGAGCTGGGTGCAGGCAGGCAGGATGTGCCCTGTGCTAGAGCAGATTGGAAGGATTCCATGGATTGTTGTAGATGATGTGTTGGGTCTTCTGAGGGAAGGGGAGGTTGCATGCCAGCTGTCGTTCAGGACTTCATTTAACTGACTGAAGAAGAGATAAGCTGGCGTTAAGGCATATCCCCCTGTTTCCACCATCCTTGATGAGATTCTGCCCGGTCTTTTCAAAGGCATCAGAATAGTGGTGCATCTAGGAAGAAAGTGGAGCTGGAGACTGCTTGCCAAAGTCCAGATCTACTGATACTCGAAGAATGATTCCATGCAGACGAAACACATCCTCCACCAGATGGGCACTTCAGAAATTGCCTCTCATGAAGATCTGATATATTTTTTAATGTTCTTGAAATTTAAAATGATAATTGACTTTTTATGTGGCTTATCATTAGAGTTGAGGCTAAACTGGACTTTTTCTTTCCTTGACAAAACTGATCCAGATGCTGCAAATAACCTGGAGAGTTTCAATTTATCTCTAACACACCAAGAGATTTCCCAAAAATGATGGATTTTCACTTTGTAAATTATTAACAGTACAATAAAAAGGAAAGATGGCAATGGTGACCCATTAAGAACATCCCCTTGACTGGGGACAGCTTGGATATGCACACATTTTGAAAAAGTATTAGTTTTATGTTTATGCATCCCTGTGTGGAAGAAAAGCATCATGCTACCGGTGCCATGGGAGGGCACTGAGGTGTTTGACAATTCAGAAGGAAAGCGTGTGTCAAACAGCAAAAAAAAAATTCTCCAAAAGTGCAAGTTCTTCTCTTTGAAATCATGAATTTGTGACCAGAAGTCCTCTGTATTAATGAGATTTTAATACTAGAGGGTGTTTTAAGAAAGTAAGGCATGACTGTTTCACTAAGGGTTATATTTTCATAGTGCTTCAGGTGCTTAGATCTGTGTCCTTGCCTTGGATCATAGCCCTACAGACCAAAACAATGCTATTGGTGCCTTAGTGCAAAATTAACAGGGAAAACATCCAAAGCAAAGGAGCAGACACAGAAAGCAATACACAAAGAGACAAGCGATACAAAACAGAACCAAACTTAGACATCAGAGGTCAACCCACAAAATATCGTGAAGGGTAAACATGAAAAAAAGAAGTCTTCCAAGGAAAGTAGTGACAAAATGGTTTCTGAGAAAGCTGCAGGGCTCCCTCATATGGGCTCCTTATGCAATATGTACCCCTTGCTCTCCTACATTTGGCTTTGCTACACACATTATACATAATAAGAAAGCAGTCATGAACCATTCTTTTTGTTGTTGTTAGAAATTTTAATTCAACTCTAATTTCAATGAAGATTCATTGTATAAATTGAAAGGGTTCATTACAACTGCAAATAGATATAGCAAAACAAAAATTAGCACAACATTATTTTGACCTTACATTGCTGATTCTTTCTTCATTTAGCAAGAGAAATGTTTTAGAGAATTAGAATCTGCAAGACCAACACATGATCAGAATAACAGAAAAAGATAGAGGAACACACCAAACAATGTATGCTGTCAGAAGTGAAATGAGTTTTTTATTGCAAACCTATACTATTTGGAATAATATTCTATGCACAGGAAAATAAACTTCAGTCAACATAATAAATATTCTGACATTTCCTCCTAAAATGCAAACTCCGCCTTGTAGATCATTAGTGGAAAGAAGTTTTAACAGCACCTTTTGTAGGCCATTGGAGTAAATGTCAGTCTGCATTTGCTCCCAAAAATTACAGCAGGCTAATAGTTTTAGGGACTCAAAAGCTACCTTCCCACCAGATAGCTGTTGGAGATTTTCAACTGTTCTCAACTGCTCCCTGACAACTTCTGATCAGGGTTGCCATTGTCAGTGTGAACACTGTCAAGGACCCAGAAAGAAGAAATGTTTTGACTCCCCCCCAAAAAAAAATAGAGAGCAAGCTGGGTGTTTAAGATAGGTCTATCACTAAAGGTGATGTGATATTCAAAATTAGGCACCCTCCAGAAGGATTCTTAATTATGTAAGCAATTAAATTATATGCTTCTTCCTTAGGGTAAATGAGAGGCTTTTTCCAGCTCCTTCCTTTCACTTCTCTATGATTATTTTTATATAGCTCTAAATATTTCCAGTTCCTCCTAGTCTAATTTAAGTTTGAGACTTGTATGAATCGCCTCTATGACTGACCTCCCAAAGTCCATGGATTGTCAGAAAGGCTCTCAAAGGTGAATCCCCTCCAGGTGCACAGGTCTTGGAGCACATCCCAAAGGCAGACCCTGCCCCTGGTCACTTCTTGCTGACTGGCCTTTCTTCAGGAAAGTTTTGGTCTTCATGACTGAAACAAAACATCCTCAAGCAGCTTATGAATAAGTCCATTTGCTTCCTGCCTCAAACACTTCTAAAACATTAACCTGAAGCATAAACGTTTCTGCCTTTCATTTCCTTGGGGATGACAGGAGGGAGAGACTGAGACTGATTGCAAAAGCTGTAGTGCTTGTCTGAAGTTTTTAGCCTGACTCTGGTCAGGCCCCAGGTGACCAGCTAATGAAAATAATTCAAACTTTACCAAAACAAGAGCCATTTATAATGTGGAAATTCTAGACAGACAGCTCTGCAAAACCCTGGGAACAAACATGGAGATAAATCTTTGCAAGAAAAAACATCTCTACCTCACTACTCACAAGGTCAATTTTAAATAGCATTGTGGGGCACAACCCCCACATGTGGCAGAAAATTAGTTAGAATTAGATCTTAAATACATCCATACCTGTGCTCTTGCTCCTCTGGAGTCATGGCATGAGGTATGACGAAATATTTGGCTTTAGAAATATTAGGAAGACTTTTGATCCCATGTCTTTTATGTAGATGGATTTTGGGATTACTCTTAATAACAATTTCTCCAACTGCAAATGAAAGAGGAAGAAATGACCCATTGAAAATGGGTATAAAAGCCTTGATTTCAAATAAACACAACACAGTCATGAAATGAGACATAGAACAGTAAGAGGAACATGCATGAAGGAGGAAATCAGCTGGGGCTCTCCAGTAACAAAACTGGAAGCTTTCAGATGTCAAAAACCTCCCAGAAACAGGAAAAGGAGAATGGATTGTATGCCGTGGCACATAGGCTGTGCAAGCTTGGAGCAAGCCAGCACCAATGAATCCCAGCTGCAAGGTAACCAGTGACAGGGAGCCCCAGCACCCTGGGCAAAGTGTGTGCTGGGTTTCCCAGGATTGGTGGTTCAGCAGCTTGGTGCTCCTGCACTCCAAGAAGTGCAGACCAGCCCGGCCCTGACCAAAGGTCTGTACATCCTGTGCCCTGTCATCCTGTGTCAGGAGGAATTCCTCAGTGGCCTGGGAGACCGGGATTGGCAGGGACCTCCCAGCCAAGAAGCCTGCACTTACTAGGAAAACACACATTACCTCTTGCTGGCTCAGGACCACGCCAATGGCATGCCCAAAGACCAAGCAGTGGGGAAAAATTGGGAATCAGTCTCAAAACTGTTCTGAGACCATCCCCCACACCAAACAAAAGAAGGGTTTTCTCCCCAGTTAAGTCAATTTAGAAGCCTTATCTAATCTGTTATAATTCAGGGATTTAAACTGCATTACAATGAAGTGCTTTTAAAGTAGGGTTTGTAAATAAAATGTCTTTAGCAGTACATACAACAGAGCTAATAATTACTTATTTATATGAACTTCATTAAAAATCTAAAACATATCCATGTGCATATATACATTTTCATCTTGCCGTTTATTAATACATTATTTCTTAATACCTATCTCAGTATTCACTAAGAAGTCTGCAGAGACCCAAATTGCATTTCTGCTTTCTGTGAAAAAGCAGTGATAGGAAAATTGACTTTTTAGCAACTGCTGCTTTCTGAGGGATCTTAGATATGTCCTAAAAAAAGCTGTAAAAAAATTAAATTATTTAAATCAAATCATAACCTAATACAGAGCTGAGAAAAAGTTCTCTTTTGCTATCTGTCTGTTATCTGGCTGAATAACCTGTGCACATGACACTATACTAATAGTACACTGTACTAATGCTATGGAGAGGAGCTTTTTAAAAGTATTTATTAATTCAAAAACAAGTTAATGACAAGAACATTACATAGATCATCAATATATCTTCATATTAAACAAACCCCTTGGGATATAGCTGTTTCCTACAAGTTCTCACCAAAAGAAGAATATTATTTCTGAAAATGATAGAGAATTCTCCATGTGGTTAAAATTCCTAAATCCTGATTGCTCCATTATGTCATGTGGTGATGTACCAAATTAGCATTTAGCATTACTGCCTACACCATCACTTGGAAGCAGTTTTAAAAACATATATGCAATCACTGATGAAAGTTAGATCTATGGTTTTTTTCCCCCAGGCGTCCAACATTATTTTGATGGGGCTTATTTCAGTACATCATTGAAACTGTCAGGAATTAGCAAAATGAAATGAAAATAGAAGTAAGACCCTCGAGAGCATCTAATAGTGTAATTCTGCTCCTTTCTAGCTTCCCTGAGCACAGCTGTCAAGAAGACATCACACCAGGAAAAACACTCAAAGGCTTTTGGTGTCTGTGCTCAAGGGAAGAAATGTGTTAAACTAAAAAAATGTTATACTTCCCAAAAGGGTTTGGAGGAAATTTTGCCAGTCTGTTACCTTTTTACTACAAGACGTCTCAGCTCTAAATTGCAAGATAATGCATTATAGTTTGTTCTTTACTTAGTACCAATCATCTTGGGCCATATCATTAATGTGAAAAAAATTAATATGAAATATAAAAAACCTGAAAAAACTCTCCATGAAGATTTATAGTTGAATATCTACTAGCAGATCCCATATTGAAAAATGATGGGAGAATGACCAAAGTCACAGTGCTCATTACCAGTGCCTACAAATTTCAGATGTAAACTCCCGTGACCCCAGTTTTCTACCCCCCAAATGGGATCAAGGCCAGGAGTTTCCTGCAGGCAAAGCCACTGATGGTGCAATGATGATGGATGGGTTACCTCCTTCTTTTTCCCTCCAGGAAGTGCACAGGTTAGAGATGCTGACATTCACCAGCTTGGGAGGTGTCCACAAGGCCTGTGGGATCTGCTGCCTCTCCCAGGTGACCTATACAGCCACAGCTGACTCCCGTAGCTAAGTGGGGGAACACACAGCTTCCTAAAAAAGAGGTGTAGGTGATGTTCATAGTCTGGGTGGGCAAAGTGAAGGGGAACGTCTTTCCATTGCTAGTCTACAACTGTTTCAGTCTTATCCAAAACATATCACCAGGGAAGTTTGGGAGAGGCAAGTAGCTTCATCCCTACCTCACTGATCTCTGAAAGTCACTCCAGATGCCTCCAGGGTATTCCATTACAAGCTTATCAGGTCCTTTTGGCAAGCAGATTCTCAGATTTGCAGTGATAGGCTGAAGTTGTCTGAATACATCACTGTTATTTTCTCAACAACTGTGCTACAAAAGTAAATCAACAGAGGCTAGCCTGGGTCTTCCAGTAACTTAGCATCTGATAACTAGCTCAACAGTTGTACTAATAATTAACATTCCCTTAAAGTGTGTCCATGCCCTTGACACTGATTATCCGGGTATCCAAATTACAACATCATAAAATTGCAAGAAAAGGAAAAAAAATTGCTTATCTACTCTATTTACATCTTTTTCCTATTAAATCTTTTTAGAAAGAAGAAAAATTTGCAGGGAAACATTTATGGACAAGCTAAAGAACAACAATTATTTTTTTAAATGATTTGTGAATAATTTCCAGAAAACTAGCCATGTCACAGACAAGTCATTGAAAGAAGAAGGAGGCCAGATAGACAGGAACTGCACAGAGCATTCAATTTGTCATGACTGAGTCATTCAGTTGCAATCCAAAGTGAAAATTAAGGTACAGCAGGTTACATTCAAATAACTTTTAACTTTCGGCTTCATTTCAGGTGAGCAAGCATGCTGCAGTTGAGTCATGCTGCTGAATTTTTTCCCAGTTTGCACTCTAGGCTTTAAAAAATGAGAACATTGGCATTTTGTATAGGTCATGTTAAGTGGTATCATAGGTTAAGTTCTGGCATTCAATCTAAATGCCCTAATGTTTGTGCTCTACAGCCAGATTTGAAACATTACTTAAATTGTCTACAGCCAAACAAAGAGTGATCACTGCACAAGCTCCCTCCAAGAGTTTTCTGCTCTTCCTTCTCTGTTTTCCTGTTTTTTCCTGCATTTCAGAGAAATGCCTTTCCAAAGTGTCAAGAAATCCATTAGGCATTCTCTGCACTTGGAAGGGATGTTGACTTTTTAAGAAGTTCAAACTGAAAATTTTCATGTCATGGAACATTTTGATTTAAAAAAAAAGATTATTGATACAACAGTTCAAGTGGCATATGCCAAATGACTGGGAAATAAAGGGTCCTTGCTGTTCCTTGTAAAATCTATCTTCTAATGTTTTTCTATAACTGCTGTAGCAAAGGCTCATCATTCTTACTAACTTTGTGTGACTCTGAGTTTCCATTAATCACCTCCTAGGAAAGCAACTGTCCTCAGTCCTGTGGACTGTTTGTCTCATCTTTTCCTGCTCAGCATGCTAGGGTAGCCTTCATTTTATGTTTGCCACAGCATAATCACTTAGAAGCTCTCCAATAATGATGTTGCTGAGACCCAGATGATCCAATGTCATCAGCTAGGCATTTACACACAGTACCTTGGTTTTGGAATTTAGTGCAGGCTTTAATTGAGGAAGACTAAGAAAAATTCTGCAAGAGAAAGTTAAGAAGCAGAAAGTATAATTTGAAACAAGTCAGATTTTCCAGCTTACAGTAGATGCAATGGGTGTATTCAAAAGCTTTCTTCTGGCTTTACAGATTTCAAAGATTTTCGCCTATTCTTATAAGGAGTAATTCTACTACTTGAAGATAGTCCTTTCCAGCAGCTCGAGCTTTGGCAAATCAAGGACTTCCCTAATGGAGCCACACTACATGACCTGGTGTTAACAGCTGCTTTTCAGATGGGATGGGGAATCTGCCCGAATCAGTGCTACCAGCAAATATATCTCACCTGTACTGCAGAGTGTTGGGTAGAATCCAGTTTGTGCCACCTGTATAAACCAAGCTGGAGCCCTGATGGGGACAAGGGGCATACAAACACATGCACTCTATTAGTACCTCTGTATCTTCCACTTCACCTCTCTGGAGGGCTGGGTGACTGGTTTTGATTGTTCACCAGCAGTTAGGGGCTGTACGGCCTCTGTCACTTTATAGCTACTGCTAAAGAACATTTTTTCCCTCCTTGGAAGCTGGTTAAACATATGACAGCTAAAGCTACTCTATTTCTAAATGAGCACTACCACAGAGAGACTCACCATGTGTTGAGTTCCTCCATTTACTAAATATACCTCCACACACCATCCTTGAGCAGACAAGACATTAATACCATATTTAACATATCTTTTACCTCTTCTTTTTTAATCAGATGCTACAGAAGCATAAAAGTATTTCATATTTCTGAAATATCTAATAAATTAGAATGTTTGACTTTAATCACAACTGCTCTGCACATGCCTTGGTAATCTTTTGCCTCATCTATGCCAACCTCTGCCATTTTGACCTTTGCATCTCATCATGCTTCTCTCTGGTGTGTACAAAATGTAGCTAAACCAAATTTAGTCCCAAACAAATCAAGCCTTTGTCACTTCTCTTTTTCAAACACCTCCTGCAGATTCTGGTAAATTCCTACATAACATGTGACCTTCTTATCAAAAACTTCTTCACATTATCTGATTCCGGTGTTCTGATTGGTGCAATACCTGACTCATCCTGATATAGTTAAATATCCCTTTTGTTTTCTTTCCTTGCTTTACTATTTTTCCTATAAAAAACATATCTTTTTGCTTTCTATTTTGCATCAACTGGCTGCATTTTCTTTATTTCAGCCCTTCCTTCTAAAGCATTTCTCATAGTAAGCCTTTCACTAGTGTCCAGCTAAAGCTTTCACCATCTGATGGGCTTAGACTATATTCTTGATGTTTTACAGAAAACAATACATTGTAACCACCAGTAAACTGTACTTAACAATACTGCTTGTGGAAACTAAACTTGAGAGAAGTCAGCCCAAACTACACCTTGGAAATTTATGATTAAAAAAACTAAAAAGCAAACAAACATTTATTTCACCTCAGCAATCAGAAATGAAAAGAGAGAGGGATTGTGCATGTCCTTCTGGCACAAAGTCTGATTTTTCCCCATTTCTGTCAATGGAAGTTTCACCATTAGCCTCAGTGTGCCCAACACTGTAAAGGGGCTCCAGCACAGAAAAAGAGATAACTTATGAGCAGCCTTGCTTAGGTTGTAAACCCAGTAAATTTTACTTGATTTTGACCGGGTTGGTTGTCTTCTTTTCAGCCTCATTTGTTAGGACCCATAGAAACAAATCAGTTTCTGCTATTTACAACAGAGGAGAGGGAGCTAATGTGCATCATTGTGGATGTTTCTTGAGTATGTCTCAGTGCAAAATGAGTTTCCAAGAGAGTCTGAACTGTGAAGGAGTTTTCAACCTCACCTGCAACTACCCTCGGCACAAAGATTGGTCAGGTCAAACACATGGCTCAGAATATTTTAAAATGGGTCTAAATATTTCTATATAGATTTTGTACATTATTGGTGGTGGTTTTTTGAATACTTTTCTAAGTGTTTTAGTGATGTTGACGGTGGCTTTTTGTGTGTTTTCATATCTGCTTTGAGTGTATTTGATGGGAACTACCAAGCATATAGAGAACTCATTTAAACACAACCCACTCTTTGAGAAAAGGAACATGCTGCCTACATTGAGATTAATGAACTGCATGGCAGAGAAGTTTGTAAGACCAAGTTTTAACTCATTTATATTTTAGGGAAGTTTATGCCCCTGAAACCTGCCTATGGGGTAATTCCCACATCTCCCATTAAAATGTTCCCATCTACTGCTTTACAACAGAAAGAATACCGGAATGATCTTTTAGGCCAAAGAATTTAGTCATGTTATTTCTACTATCCCAACTAGAAATGCCTCCTTGCACTATTGCAACTAGAAATATTGCCACATTATTTGTTGCTGAGCTTCTTCCAACAGAAATACCACAAAAATGCTTTTTCTTTGGGATATTTAGACTATGAACTTCTTACAAATTGTATATATCAACATAGCTCAAATGAGTACCAAGTATTTATTTTTTTTTAACATTACCAATGTTTTGTGGCTAAACTTCCCTTTTCATTTTGAGGAGACAGCATCAAATTAGAGGTCCTGGTGGAAAGAAATTATGAAAGAAATTAATCTTACTTGGTAAAAGATGAATAAATTATAAATAATTAAGAAATGTACAAACCCTAATCTTTGCCTTAAAGTAGTTCAGAATTCTATCTTTCCTGAAAAAGGAGGTTGCCTGGTATATTTAAGCACGATGGACAGACAAATTGATATCTTTCTGGTTGATTTATTTGTACACATGTTATGTCTTGGTCCACTCAGCTGGCTTAGGGAAAGGTTACTTGATTCACTCTGGGTGGTGTGTGAGAGAAACAACAAAATTCTCAGGAGTTTCAATAAACTTTTACTTGCAAACTTTAAAACACTAAGGTACAATAAGGTACTTGGGAAATTTTAAGACAACATGCAGACAAAGTCAAGCACTTCACAAACTTTATCTTAGAACACTTAAACTTAGCCAACTTTAACTTATCCAGACACAGCAATGTTCTTACTAAGGCACTGAGTGGAATTTTTTGTTCTGGATTACAATATACTTTGAGAAGTTGGGAGAAGAAAGAAAGGATAAGAGCAGAAACATCTCACCACCCATGGATCCAATGACAAGACTTTGTTGTTAAAATTTAAATATCTATTGGTTAAAGTGTTTGTTGAAGTCTTGATCCACAAAGGGAAGCCCACGGGACACAAGGTTCAATGGGTTAATATATGCTCAGGAGAGGTGGGAACACCCACGTACCTCCCCTGGGGGTGGAGATCACACTGTGATGTAACACTGTGGATCATGTGCAGTCCTCTGGTGAAAGGCCCCAGAAATGAGTCTGGGGGCACTTAAGGGATTTTTGATGGTTTAACACTCCTCCTAAGACATGACAGCTGCCTCTTCTATCAGCATAGTTGAGTCAAATATACCCAATCAGAAGGGATGAACACCTTTAGGCCTGCAAGTAAATGTCGCAAAATCTCTCTGGAGTGGTTGTAGGAGAAAGTTTTACAACTGGGCAAGTTATGTCCTGTCAGAAGGGATGAATAGTGTGAATATCCTGATATCTTTTCCAGAGGGGAGCCTTAACAACTGGGCTAGTTGTACAAGGGAAAACATTGGCAGGATGATAAAAAGCACTACCCCAGCCCAAAGGGTTTTCTTCTTATTGGCTTCTTCACTTATGTGGCTCAAACCCCACCTGTTGGCAAAACAAAAGTTAATCTGTCATGGTCATCCTATGGTGCTCACGCCCTCTGAGTGTGAAACTTTGAACATCACCAACAAAGCACCCACTGCTTTTGGAAATGGCTGAATGAGCCATTAATTTTTCAGTCTCTCATAGTTAGACAGGTCTTTCAAATTCTGCTACCAGAGGAAGCACTGGTAGGGAAAGCACTTCCATTTTCAATAGCTCCATTTAGGTTGTCTTCTAATTCAGAAATATTTGGTTATGTGAATGAACAGATACATCTTTCATGTCTTCTCTTCAGTTTACTGCATTGAAAGATCCAAAGACTGACTTGTAAGGTCAAAATAGGGAATGAAAACCTCTGAAATTCTGCTGCTTTGGTGACACAGCTGTTGGAGAGCCAGTGAATCAAAAGATTCACTTTTGATGAAAAGAGGTGTCCTTTCTACATCCATCACCACTTTCAAATGGTTCTCTGCAAAAAAAATCCTTGAAATCTCCAAAATCTGGAGGAGAGCTAGATAAGATGAGAAAGCTTACAAATAAATATATGGGGATCCATCCTGTGAGAATTCAAGCCCACAGCAATTTGCTTGATTAAATTGCCTATTATAATGTTGTCACATTGTGTGTATTGTCTGTCACTAGAAGGTAAGGCTTGCCAAAAGTTGCTTGGAGGAGCATATAGGTTGTGGTGAAGCTGGATGCTGGATTCCCTCTACCTTGGCAAAGTTTAGGTTCAGTTGAGAAGCATCTACATTATGCTGCTTAGCATAAGGGATCAAACTGGACCACCAGTCTAAACTGGCTCCCCAAATTCCCTGCACTGTGTTCACATTCATGGTTATGAATGTTATGGCTTGAAGTCTCCTCTAGGTAGCAAAGGTGGTAACTGGCCCTGCTTTGATTTCTAGGAATGAAAGAACTGACCCATAAAGATGAAGAGAAAATTTTATGGTTTATTAAATATATTTCTATTCTGTGTCCAACACTAAAAAAGCTCATCTTAGCATTAGCATTATCATTTGTTTCTTTTCATCTCCCTTAAGTTGTTCACTCAAATACTGCAGTTCTGCAGCATCCCAGAGGAGCAGCCCAGAAAGACTGAGACTCATGAGGGAACTCTCAGATCTGGCAACTGCACCACTGCACCAGTTTCCAGAGAGTGATGCTTCAAGAGACTACAGGCAAACAGGGATGTATGAACAGAAATAATCTCAAGAGTTCAAAGACAGTTCCCAGGTCAAGTGCCAGATAGGCTCTGGGTCCTAAGGAACAGCAACATCCCTCAAAGCCTCTTTTTCCTCTGATTCATGCTGCTTTTATCATAGTGTGGCCACACTGAGCAGCCAGAACACCATCATGGATAGAAAGGACATCAGAAATGGGCTGACAAAATAACCACGGAAGCAACATCTAGGTAAGTCCCTTTGCTCCAGCCTTTTTCTTTTTTTCCCCAAAACTATTTGGCAGTCCCTGGAGTTGTTGAGTAACTGGGCTAGAATATTTTGTTTGTTTTCTTTAAACAAAATGGGATTTTTATTGTGCAATAGCATTGTTCTGAGATGCAGACAGCTTTTGCAGGCTGTCTGCAGCTTTGTATTTTTAAAGTATCTGTGTTTTTAAAACAAAGGTCAGTGATCCTGCTATCAGGTCATTACTGCATCTGTGTCACTGAGGGATAAGAGCCTGCTGATAACTGGGCCACCAACTCCCCCACACCTCCAGCAGCAGCTTGGGTGCAGCCATCTGCAGGGCTACTGCAGGGCTACTGCGTCCTCTCACCCTGCCCAGCCATGCTGCAGATCAAGGTTGTCTTTCCCAGGTGTTCCCTGTCCAGGCAGGCCATAGAACGTGATTTAGTACTGCAGGTAATCAGCACCTTGAGGTAAATTAAAAGCAAGATGGTAAATCTTGACATGCTCTTTCATCCATGACTTTTTGGTTCTTAACATCAAAATAGACTGACATTCCTCTGCCACACAGCAGGGCTGGGTCTTGTTTTACTGAGAAATTGAAGACTGCAGCCACAGTGCTCCTGCTGTAACGATATAGTGTGTGGGAAGAGAGTGAGTGATGTGTTGAATAGAGTGCTGGCTTTGTTCCTCTGGGATCCAGGTTTTCAGCTGAATCTCAAATCCTCTGTTAAATGAGTAGTCTCTGTTCTGCTCCTGAGAGAACAGCAGTCTGCATTAGAAAACCGTGGTGCATTAATTCATCAGGCTCAGTAGCTAAAAGCTAGGAGCCAGATTCTCAGAGAAAGTTAATGTCTTCCTGCTGGAGAGAGGATCACTTCTGCCCCTCCAAGTTCAGGTCAGAAGTCAACTGATGGGCATCTTGCCCATGAATAAGCCAAGGACACTTCTGCCAGAGCTAGTCTCAACCAAAAAATGTAGTAGTAATATAATTCTCCAGCTAGCATCTGCTAACACATCTCTGAGGAAACACTATTATTAGTCCAAAATTAAGTGAATAAACTGTTAGTCTAAAAAAGCTTTAATACCGGTCCAGTCTTATCTCACTCTTTAACTGTGGGGTAATCCACCAATGTCAATAGAACTACTCATCCCTTAAGAAGAACTGAATCTAGCCCTGTGTCATACAGATGTAAACATCTCAGCATATCATTCTCAACAGTAAGCCAGATCACACAACCTATGGTGTCTGATGATCACTGGGGAGCTGGTCTGCACCATTTGCTTTACTGAGAAAAGGCTGTAAGAGACACAATTCAAGGGCTCTAGTAGGAATGCAGTTTTGTGTTCATGCTGAAAGGCAGTGCTATGAGAGACCTGGAAGGAGGGTAGACAAAGCATGGCAAGAATATTTTCCCCAAGGGTGGCAATGGTGTTCTGACATAGGAACACAGCTTCCAGGTCTAAGTCAGTATCTCTGTGCTGCCCTATATAGATAGTCATGTGGTCTGGAGGCTCCTTTAACAGGAGTTCTTTGCACAGTGCTAGGCTGCCTCATACAGATGTATCTGAGAGGCCCTGTTTCTGAGAGGAGAAGATAAATTAAAGTAGTACTTTCATTGAAACAGCTGTAAGTCTGTGCATCTTGGCAAGACCTGTATGGAGCCAAAACTGTTGTATGAAATTCTGTGGTGTCCCTTTCCTCTTTGCTTGCAACCAATGTGACATTAGTCCGCCTTTCACTTAGCGTCTCTGGCACCATCGTATCCATTCTCTCCATCTTTCCTTCATCGTCTCCTTTAACATCTTTCTCTAATGACCTGCCTTCAAGCTTCCCTGTAGCCCTCCAGGACTCACCACTCAGCAACACCAGCACTCCAGTCACCTGAAGTGACTGTGCTCGAATAATCCATTATTATTATTCATTGTTTACATTAGGGAGAACTCTCCCAACTAATAATGCTTTAGATTAAAACTTATCTGAGCTTTCAGCCACTTAAGAGTTCTCAGGCGTTGTACTTTTAGTCACGAGTAAGCCATAAGTAAGGGAAAGCTGAAGTGTGAACAATTGGTTTTTTCCTTCAGAACACTCATTCATTATTAATCTCTCAGCTACAAGTGTGATGACTGGAGTGTTACTTCAGGGAGACTGATAGCAGTGCTATGTCTTGGGGTAGGGGATCACTATCTTAGACCTATCTCTTTTAGATAAGCAATTAGGCCAATATTATGAAGCTTCTGTGGGAAAAAAAGGATTCATTTCAGATCCTTAGGCACTTCAGTGGATTAGCAGGAACCTGAAGGCTAATTTACTTGTTGGCTCCTACATGTACATGATCAGGTTTGTAAATGTTTGACTTCATTTTCCATAAAAGAAACCAAACCATGAATTACCTAATATTAAATACTCAAGAAAGAAGACAAACTTTTTTGGAAAATAGGGTGATGTAGCAGAGCAAATGTACATAGTTATCAGATGCTGCTGGGGAAGGTGCACACCTGCAGCATCCTGGAAATCATATCAACAGTCTTGAACAAAAGGGCAGACAGTCCTGTGTTTAAGATAATAATTACAGGGAAAACTGGATGGGGAGCATGCTGTGGTCCTAATTGCATCTAAATACAAAGCTGAGTGTTTTCAAGGCAGTGTTTAAATCAAAGCACATCCCCCTTTCATTACTGGACCTTCAAGGCAGAGTGAATTCATAGCAAATTCTAAGGCTTTAAAGTCCTTTCCCATACATTAAATCATCAAAGACTTTTCTACATGTATTTTAGACTGGCTTATGGCCAATCAGTTGAGTCCTGACCATTTTCACTATATCTGCTTAGTGTTCCCACAGCAAAAGTAAACACCTTGAGTAGGAACCAACCTACATGCTGACTGTTAAAGTCACACTACCTGTGTTTGTCTGAACAGTGGAGAATACAAATCCCCATTATCTGAGGACTGAGATTTCTTTTAGGACTCAAAACACCATTAACAGAACCAGAGGAAAGCTCTGTCCCTGCCCTTAGCAATCTAAGGACAAACTGCCAGGATACCCATCTCTCACCAAAAAAACCAATTCCTTTAATAACTACCTCTCTCTCCCAAAGAAAAACACCTCAGAACTTCACCTTGATTTTCCTAGCATAAGAAAAGCAGCGTAACTCCACATCCAACAGTCTCCTCATGGAGATGAACCACAATGAGTGTGGTGCCTCACTCTCATGTCCCCAAAGCAGACCTTGCTGCTGATGTGGCACCAACATCTTACCTCAAACAGGGGGATTCAAGCCACACTCTATCAAGTGTGAAAGGACAAAGCTCACAATTCCCACAGGTGGGTGTGGAAGAGGATAAAGCCCTTATATTGTATACTGCACTGCCCTTAATGTGCTATTTGTCTGGCACCACATCCCATTCCAGGTGAATGGAAAAAGCCACCAGGCAGGAAAAAGAGCAAACCCTGTAAAGAAAAGGTAAAGCAACTGCCTATAAAGCAGAAAACCATAAAAGTTTAACAAGCGATACAAGTTTTGTATCAGTTGCAGTTTTCTAAAAACTTCAGTTGTATTCTATATGTAGTGATCACAGTAGAAGTTTACACGATGTACTAGGGAACTGAGTTGTGCCTGGGAGAAAATTATTTTTACCACCTTTCACATCCATAGTATCTGTGGGCCAATTTCCATTAGACCCTGATTCAGCTGCAATGAGTGAAGGAACGACAGAAAACTGGCATGTATTGCACACAGGAAATATGGCAATCCGTGTCTATAGAGCTCAAATTGCAGCAAGATGACACTGCAAGCACAAGTGGAACACCTGCTACACATTGCCCTGCCCTCCTAATTTCTGAACCAAAATGGATCACTGAGAAATCCAAAGGCATTGAACACAGCTGGCTAACAGTGGGCAGGATTGTCTTCACCTCTGTGTCTAGCCAAAGACATCCTTTAGCAGTGAAGACAAAAAACATGTATCTTAAAAAACAGTTCCAGGTTGTGTGAGGTTCTGGTATATTCACAATGAATGGGAATTTTGTGATAGCTGAAAAATAAGAGAGGTAAAGGATACACTTTGAATTTAATCAATTCCTCCTTAAGCTAAAACAGAAGTAGAGGATCTCAGAAGTTCTTCCTTTGCATTTGACAGATAAACCTAAAACCTTCCCCATCCTCCTGAATTTCCTAGTCACCAACTCAAGAGACAGCTTCTCCTTATTCCTCATGGTTAAAAGGATTTTGTCCAGACTGTACAATTGTCCATAGGTTGAGATCTGCAGTCAAAGCATTTCATGGTGATAATTAATGAAGAGTTAATAGAAGACATATCCAGGATGTATCAGAAGGCAACTTGACAAGATAGACTTATCAATTAATTTTTTTCCTTCTCTTTTTACCATTTCTGTGGTAATGATGCAATAGGGCCCAGTTGTACCCAGTGGCAAAACTTACACTACTTTTCTTCACTTGAATGCAGACAGTCTCTGTGTTCACAGCTGAAGAAAAAAAGGACCATAACCCAGCTGCTCAGCAAGGAAATAGCCTGCATGGAAGAGAAGGAAAAGAAAAAGGGAAAGCAACATGTGCCTGTTGGCCTCCCGCCTCTCCCACCTTGCCTCTTGTGCATCCCCCAAGGTCAGGCACAATCTGTCCCTTTGTATCCAGGAAAGAAATAGGACGCAAAGTGTTAGGAATTTCCTAAAACTGTCTTGAATCATGTGCTGTTTAAGTAACTGTCATTTGGCTGCTTGGTTCATTGACACTTGGGTCTTAAATGGTGCTTGTGGAGGAGTAATATTTTCAGCTCTGAAGGGGTAAAGAAAACAGTTTTAGAAAACGAAAGCCTTTGAACAGTGATATGCCAAGGAGGAATATGTTGATATGCTTATTTCATATAAAGCCTGCATTCTCTTTGCATGAAATCAACAAGACGTTAAAATAAGTATTTCACCAAAGTGTGGTATTTAGGAGAGGTCTATTTTTGTAGAAGAAAAAGTTAGAACAGATGGTATAAGGAAAAATTCATTTAGAGACATCAGAAACAGCTGAATAAACTTTCAGTAGTCTAAGAAAAAAAGAGTCTCAATCTTCTGTTTTTTTCTTATTTTCCTATTTACATTCTTTAAATGCACTGGAAATGGCATTCAACTTTTCTAGTACCTTGGTCTTTTTAATTTATTAAATTTTTCTGGGTTTGGGTATCATAATGTTTAAGGTCAAGGGGAGGAACTCTTAAAACAGCACTAGATTTAGTGTTACTCTCCCTATGTTAATTTCAAATTCATAAACTTAGAAGCATATGAGGCTACAGAGCTATTATTAGTCCACACCCCGCAAGCACACCATAACAGAGGTGGGATTAAGGATCAGGTTCATGTATTAGGAAGAAAAAAGTCAGTTATGACTTTCCTTAGACAGTTTCTGCTCTATAGTGTTGTATATAAATGCATGTCTGAGAGCTCATTGCCAGCCTCACCTGATACATTCAATGCCAGTGGAAGAAATTTTGCCACTGATTTATTTCCTTATAGATTACACAGTGATCAGTTTTTTTCTGGTGTAATATGACCTTTAGATTTAAATAGAGAAGAAGAAGAAAAGTATTGGAAATAGCATTTTACTTGTTAAAAATAATTTCTGCTTCCAGGCATGTGAAAGACATTAGATAAGCAACCTTTTTCAATGATACCAGATCAAATTTGTATCAGTACTGATCTGGATTAAGAATTAAAGAGTGGTGAAATAAGACATAGTCTAAACATTTATTAGCAATTAGAAAGACCTTACATCAGATATTGTTATTAATCCTTTTCTGCATGGAGGACTTTTTCAAATCTCGATTTGCATGTGAATCCATAATAATTATATCTATACAATAAGATAGTAAATGCTTTTCTGAGACATACAGGGAATTATCCCATACAGGGACAGGAAGATGAATTTTTGATAGACAATATACGTATATTTGATTTGATTTGATTGAATGTGGGGTAGTAGTTTGGTAATCTTAAAATAATTGGAGATGATTGGAGAGGTCTGAGTCCCAGAGATAGTGGGAGTGTTTCCAGCAACATCAGTGAATATTTGTCATTATTATAATAAAAAAAAATTATTTTCATTTAAAAATTCTCCTCATGGTCAAATATATGTAACATATATCAAGAAACAAATCTTATTTCTCTCATGTTAAATAGAAACATAATAATTAACAAAAATAATTTAGTCTGGAAGTGTTAAGATTGTCGGCATAGACAAGGAGTTTGAGTCTTGTTCTGACTCAGGAACATCAATAAGTTATAAACAAATCAGTATTTTTTTCATCCTTGGATTTAAAGTGAGAAAATATTTTCATGGTGATAGAGCTCCAAAAAAAAAAAGCCTATAATAAAGTTGAATTTAATGACTAATACCAAAGACACCATCCTTCTAATTTTTTTCATGATAAGTTGTCTTTTCCACCAAAATGAGGACACTAGATTTGATATATTTTTAAATAAATATATAAATGGTTTTATAGATAACTATAAATCAAAGTAAACCAAATAAAAATCAATAGACAATAAAATCTAGATAGATTTTTCTGTTATTCCAGCAGAATGTCAAATTATTTCCAACTGAAATTTGACAAAAGTATTTTGTTCAGAATTTCTTAGGAAAGTTATTTATGTTTTTATGTCCTATCTATTTTTGATCTTTCATGAAAAAATGTGAATATTTCGAGTAACTTTATTTTTAGCCTACAGTGTAAGAATACTTTGTTTACTTCCCTTCATAGTTCTGAAGCAAGTATCTTATCTTGACCTCATTTTTAGTCTACTAATTTTTAGAGCAATGCGGAACTTTTTTTCTGTATAATAATAGATGGAGCCAAAGCTGTGTTTATAACCTGTGTTTATTAAGAGAGATAAGTAATTCCATAATAAACTTGTTTTATTAATAATCTAATCTTTTTCCAGTGGCTGAATGAGAGTCATATCCTTCCAGGACAGCTTCCAGGACAGGACCCTCAAGGAAGATAATTTTAATTTACTGGTAGAGAAGCATAGAGAGTTGAAAGACCAGAGAGGAAGCCAACTAGTTTATGAATATGGTCTAAAGTCCCTTTTACAGAAAAAATTGAAAATATTATTTTTATTAGAAAGATCTGAACTTTGATGTTTGAGTTTAACAAATTCATTGATGTACACACATGAAAAAGCATAATTCAGCTTCTGCTGATTTTTTTTTTTGTATAATTTGGATGAAGTTCAGATGAAGTCATGACATCTATGATTCCCCATGTCACTCTTCACTTTACCATTATGTCATGCTAGCATTTTGAACTGCCTGATCCAGACCTATATCTCACATGAAATGTTCCAGCCACTTGAGTATTGCTACTATAAGGTAGCAATAAAACAACTAGTAGGCCACATCTCTGTCTTTATCATATTGACATTCTAAATGACACAGTTCTTCAGCTTCTTAATGACTGTTTAAAGAAATTTCCAAGTTTCAAGTATTCAAATGATGCATTAGATGACACCCAGTTTTCCTTTAATTTGTCACAGGTAGACTTTATGGAATTTTTAAATGATTTTGATGTGTTTTGAGCAAACTGCTTTGTGAAAAATGTCTCCCTTTTATTCCAGAAAAGTGCTTTTTGTATGTGCTATTAAATTAAAACTGTTTTCTACCATCAGGATAAAAATTGGAACTTAAACATGAGCCACAACTGGGAGACAGCTTAGGTGAACATGGATTCACCTTCCAATTCATTTAACACAACCTTTGAAGTTATGGGGAGATCACACATGATTTCTGTTGACGTAGTAAATGTCTAAGGTTTGGTTTAACAAAATTTTAAATGTGTCTATCGTTGGACTCCATATGAAGTTGGGCTTCCCTTCTGGCTGGATGCATTCCTATGATGTGTGAAGAGTCGACCTCTAGCCTTGGTGAACCTCTGGGAGACCTCATGGAAGATCAAGGCACTGTAGCTCAGGTCTCTGCCATATCCTCATTCCAGAGATTTTGGGCCACCATCCAACAGCCAGTCTTTGGACCTCTCCATTAGCTTTTTGCAGGCTCTTGCAGTTAACACAAATGATCACCTGGAAGCCAAACAGATCCTTCCCTGTTTAATCCCTGGGTGTGGTGTATAATATACTCACCTTCAAGATTTTCACAGTTCGTAAAGACAATATAGCACTTAACAGGTGAAGTACAAGAGAGATTAAAAGCCAATAAGTGAACAAGCTGAATACAGATTCTCTGTAATTGTTTCACTGAGGGACCATCTGTATAGGACATCACTATCAGGAAAGTACCTGATATCCTGAGTTCCTACCCTGAGTCATCTTATCTGGAGCAAACGGCTCTCCATAAATATCCCTCTTTTGTCATTAGTTTTTAATCAACCCCTAGAGGTAGGTCTCAAGTGTACCACTGGAAGATAATTTTCTCTTCAATTAATTCTTTTACTTGGGAGAAACACCTTATCTTTTTAAGAAAATCAATTTTGACGACAAAGCACACAAATCAGCAAATCTTGTTAACTTGTTATTCTGTGACACTAATGTGGGGAATCCTACTGCAGACACAGACAAAACTGAGAAACAAAGAAAAAAATATAAAAAGGTGTTCCTATCTCACATTCACATATGTAGCAAGTTCATAATTTCCAACTGGATTCATGTCATAAACAGATTCTTCATATCAACACCAGATTTTGAAAAAGTATTGACAGGCTGGGGTTCAGGGAAAACTGGTGAGCAGCTGGGACTGATTCTTCTGTAATTTTTAATGCTGACGTATAAATAAATTTCATTTCTGAAAAGAAGTCAGCTATGTTTTGATACTGTGCTCTGAGACTCTGCTACAAAACTTAAGTGGTCAAGAGCAGGAACAGAATTGCCAACACTTGTGATTTTATTAGGAGAGAGATCACTTTTCTTAAAGCCTGAGCTCCTAAAGCCATATGATTACAGGAAGCTGTCATGTTTCATTCTTTCAGAAGAAAATAGTTTCTGTCTTTTGCGGTTGTGAAGAAAAGTTGAAAATATAAATCCAATAGCCACCAGACGATAAAGTCACCAGTATTTTTAGGAATGTGACGGTTTATGAAGGCCTGAAGTTGAGAACACTGAAATAATGTTATGTTATTCAAACAAAGAAGGCAGTGAATAATGACGTGAAAGCAAAATCCATAGAGTCAAAATGCTTCCTCTATCCTATTGAAGAGAAGAAATAGCATAGCTAAACTCTACAGCTTCACAGCTCATCCACATTTTATCCTGGAGAAGTTGTTTAAAAATATATATCTTTATTCTTGGAGACTGGGGCTCGTACTATGTCATATGAGAACTGCTAATACACTAATGGAAAGATAAAGCAATGGTTTAGGTCTACATGTTGGAACTGTACTTTTCCTGTTTCTCCAGATAAACAACAAGAGAGATATGTCAAATAATATGAAGCCAAGTTATTGCAGAATGTGCAGAAACTACTTCCTGTGAAGAATTAAGGTTTAATTAGCTAAAAAGGAAGTGTACAGAGGGATGATAACTGAGAGTTGGTCACCCTCTCTCTGATGAGATTATCCTCTGTACCTTTGAACTTTATTATCCAAACAACAAGTCCATGGCGTGATTTGGTGCCTCCAATAATCTTGTGCTAATTTTTACTCATGCAGTCTGTCAAGAGGCCCTGAGTTGTTTGCAGAATAGCTCTAGATATAGAGAGCAATTGACTGCATTAACTGTGTGTGGGGGAACATTATTTTAGGCATCAAAAAAGGATACTTTTTTTGTCATGATCCAAAGTCTTTTGAAATCAACAAATAACTTTCAGTATTTGAATCAAAATCTTTGAAAAAATCAGTTTTGCTTAGTATATTTTTTTTGTACCTTTATTTTAAAATTGACTCACTTGACCATTTCAGGATGTACAGTCCTAGGTCTCCTAAAACGTCTGAGAGTGTGAAAACAGGATCAGATTGAACTGACCACTGAAGCACCATGTGGAAAGGCCAGCCACACTTCTTCAAACACACACACTCTTAAAACAGAGACAGGCAACAGGTGGCCAGTTTGGATCCTGTGCTAGAATTTTCCTTTGCTTACTCCTGAGCTCATCTGCTTTCTGGCTGTGAGCTGACCTTGCTCTCTGTCTGAGGAAGATCAAGCCCGTGTTGGACTGGGCTTTGAGCAGCCTGGTCTAATGGAATGTGTCCTTGACCATGGCAGGTGGGTTGGAACTGAGTGATCTTTTAAGGTCCCCTTAAACCCAAACCATTTCTGTGATTATGTGATAAAAGATCATCAATGCAACTTTCTGTGGGAGTTCAGACACTGATTTATAACTATCCATGTGCCAAAAGACTGGCTCCATTTCCTGTTATAAGCAATGAGAGTGGTTGTGCCCCACCCCTACTGCTTGGTGAGCCAGTTTCCATGCAAAATGGGGTGATATATGTGACTGTCAAAGTCTCAGGATGCTCCACAGCCGTGCAGTGCTGTCTATTGCAAATAGAATGTGATCCTGCCTGAAGCAAAGCATGGAAACCCATTGAAAACCCCGCTCTATAAAAATGTTGAAAAAGCCAAGAATTAATACTTTTCACTGCCATAATCTATGGCAGGTACTTGCTTAGGCTCACAATACAGTGACACTGCATTTTTTAGGGAATCTATTTAGTGCAAAAATGTGCCAATATTAGTTCAGGTATTCTGAGAGATTCAGAGCTGTAGGAAGAAAAGCATATAAAAACATCTGTAAGATGGTGTGGACAAAAAGAAAGAGCAAAATGAGATAGTAAAGGATTTAGAGGAAGATATGGGATGAGATATAGGAGTCATAGAGAAATTTGAATCAAAAGCAGCTGTCACTCTTAATTGTCCTTTAGCAAGAGTTTAATAACATCAATGACTGAGGGACCACACTGCGTTAAAGTATTGCACAAACTGTCATTTTTACAGGCATGCTTTGGTCTGTACCGTTTCTAATCTCAGTTGGTGAGCAAGGGCACAAAGGCACAGAGAAAGGAAGCAGCTTGCCCAAAGTAGGTTAGTGGCAGAAATAAAGACAGGATCCAGATATCCTGCAGCCAACTGGATGCATCCCATGGAGAAAAGTGTAATCTGCCTCCCAAGCCCACAGGGAAGCTTCCGGGCAGAAAAATCTGTTCAAATCAAAAAGCAAGGAAAAGGAGAAAATGTGCGCTTGAGAATCCTAATTGGCATATGTAGGAACATGCTGACTATCTGTGACTTTCTCCCAGTGGAAAGCTTCAAGGAACTAAACAATACAGATGATTTAAGTAAAAACCAGGACTCAGTAGCTACAGCACTCAGACCCTCTACTAACACTGCACCCATTCTCTTTTCAGAGGAAGAAAAAGCATGGCAAAGACAGCAGAGACCTCTCACAAATGGATTATAAAGACAGGACAAGGAAAGGATAAGTGTGTTATTCTAAGCATTAGTGGTTTGGGGCAAATTCTGAACTAGAACTTTTCTTTTAGCTAAAAAGTACAAATTCATTTAAGTCTGGGTTTCTTGACATATTATTTCAGCTTCTGTTCCAAGCTGTTTCTGATCATCATCTTTTAGCTGTTTAGAGATTTAAGAGACTGCAAAATGGCTCCTGCTACTGAAATTTTAACATGGCTGTGAAAAAACTTCATTTTTAAAAAGTGGCCCATTACCTAGCTAATATGCAATACGAATAAGCAAATCTCCATCCTGTTGCACACAGCCATTAACAGTAACAAGATAGTTTGCTTTAACCTCCATGAAGAAATTGTTAGCAATAATGTAAGCACCGCATGAAATAAAATCTTCCAAAGGAAAGCATGATTGTCAGTGTACCTGAGGTTTTGTTAATGTCAAGGGTTTCAAAGACAAGGAACAGACTTTAAAAGGGAAATTCTAAGATAAAGGGGAAACATTATTTAACTTTAATATTAGTACTTAGTATTTTAATGCAATGATCCATTAATTGTACAGGGAGAACATTACTTTTTTCCTCCAGAAATGTGATGGCATTCTGCTTAAAAGAGATGTAGTATCTTTGCCAGTGAAGTATGATAGCTTTCCTACATCAGTCCTAAAAGAAGGCAAGATGAAGCACAGGGATGCTAAAGATTGTGTTCTGCTACTTGTATCTCTGATGTGAGCTAAAGGAAATAATCATATTCATCTTTGGAAGCCAGATTCTGAATAAAATGCTTAAAATGCAGACACCATACTTTTTAAGGAGTTGCTTCTTACAATTTGATCTTCCTATTGCACATGATGTATTAGTGTCAGAGGGGGTCACAACACAGACATAGACCTTTTGCTTCCTGTGCTAGCCACTCAGGTAGGACATTTTGCCTGCAGGCAAGCACTGCTTGGTTCCTCCCAAATGAATCCCATTTCTTTTTGTCTTTGCACACATTCATCACATGCATTTTTCACTATCAGCTCAGAGGGAAATGCTCTTTATTTCACATTTAAATATGTTGGATTTTGAATATTTTATGATAGTTACTGTCTTCCTTAATGAGAAAAAAAAAAGCCAAAATTCTAAAATCATGAATGATACTCTAAAACCAATTAAGACAGAGAAGTTGCATGCGCTTTGGTTTCCAGCTGTAGATAGGATCATCTTTAAACTAATGTGTTCCCAGCGCAGGTTGGCTCATTATCAGCAGAGCTCTGGAAGGTAACTGCGAGTGATGAATTCCTTAGCCTCCAAATGGCTCTGGAAGTTTAACCTTTTCAGGCACATGTGAAGGGAATCATTAACTTGCTCATTAAATCATAGGACAGAGTCTGGCAGCACAGAGATAGTGGTAGCAGTGCTAGTTTGTGATGATCCAAAGTATATATGACACTAGCAGCTTTATTTTTTTTCCTTTCTGCTTATAGAAGAGTTCAGAAGAACAACATTCTGTAAGTCAATCTGAAGGAAAGATGATGGGATGATGCTGGTGCTGGTTATTATTGTAATTTTTAAATGGCTTCACTTTCTTTCACTTCACAACACAATCTCTCTAGGGATTTATTGCTGAAATATTTAAGCACAAAATCCTGTTGCTGGGACCTGTGCTCAGAAATTCACATTCAAAAGCAGGACCCTTTGTATTGCTGAATCCATTTATCTATTTATAAAGTACGACTGACATTTATCTACAGGGAATTTATCTCTACTCTTGCTGCTCAGTTGCCTGGAAAAAGCAGAGAGAAGGCTGCTTGCTGATAACACATTACATATTTTTTATATTAGGACCTATGTGTCTGGTTTCTGGAGTTCACAGCTCAGACCCACCCTGAGGCTGACCTGAACATACTCCACTGGATCAGCCCCTGAAAATGCTGGCTGGATATAAATGGAACGGATGTTTTAATTGATGCAAGATCAGACTTGTATTAACAAAGTTCAAGGATCAGTTAATTCAGAGAGCATCCATGTCTCTGTTTTTTGATTATACCCATAGCCATCACAGGGGCCTTCAATTGACAGGAAAAAAATAAAAAAGGGAAAACAAAGAGGGACAGAGGTGTTGTGAGGGGTGAGTATCACTTCCCTTGCAAAGTCTGGAACTGAGACTGAATTTCCCATGGCTTCAGTCTCCAATACCATTAGGTTACAGTCACCACACTTTTTGGGAAGGGGTCCTTTGCCGGGATACTTCCTGGAATGATATCACCCCACTCCTAGGTGCCCTTTAGGGTGAGAGCTCTGGGGTAGAGCCAGACTCAATGCTCAAAATAAGGGAGGCTAGTGCTTGTCTCTTGTTGGGAGCTGCTGATGGTGGCTCTCTAAGATGGACACTTTCCCTCTGAAATTTTGGCTATAGTTGCAGCATCCTGAATGCCTCCTTAGCTCCAGAGTTTCTAGGTCAAAAATTCCCATTCATCTCAGTGGCAGAAACATAGTGAAACCACTTAAAAGAAGCCTGGAGGGGTTGTTCGCCCCTTCTGCCCCCAGCGGGCTCCCAAAGGAAGGGCCTGAAAATTCCCCTCACACAAGTATTTTGTTACTGCTAGCCTTCACTTTGAGGCACATTCTGGGGTGCATTTATGGAATACCTTTAGTTGCCTGTGTTGGTGGCACACATCCATACCCTGTCTCAGGAGGCAGTTCAGTCACCACAAGATCCCTCCCACCCTTCCCTCCTGCTGCAGCTGTGTCCAATCCTGTAGACTCACCTACAGGGGATTTTGGTGAAGACCTTTGTCTTCCCCTCAGTAGAGTGGGTCTCTTTCTTTATCAGTCTAAGTAAGGCTAATCCAGAATTTAGCAAATTAAGAGTTCAGCTGTATAGTCAAACTCTTAACAGAAGATTCATCATAACCGTGCTAGACATTGGTTACACTCAAGAGACTAAGCTGGAGTAATCTAATGTATGAATTAACCCTCACAGAATGGGGTTTGTGAATATGGTAGAAGCTGTATTAACCTGTTTTCTTTTTTTTTCCATTTAAGCCCACAGAGGTCAGTTTTGATTAGAATGAAACAGGATTAGCTACAATAGGAAAGCTTCTGAGGAGGTCACTCCTCAACATTTCTTATGCAACAGACAATATTATTTATATTCAACAGTAAGGTCAAATATGACTTCTGTGTAAAAGATTCTAAACCAGCATCCTCTACTGTCTTCTGGACTGAAAATTGTGGCAGAGAGTGCTTTGGACTCCTCATGAGCTTGTTTGCTAAAAGACTGTGCAGAGCACTGAAACATGAGGGAGACAGAGAGTGTGAAGCAAAGTGGTGCTTGTAAGCATGTGGCTTGCATCTCACCCCGACTGCACAGTGCAGCTGTACGTGAGCTGCCTATGAACCTTCAAAGCATCTTCACAGTGCTCACACTAACAAAGCCACTGAGCAAAAGCCATATTTGAAGCTGCCACTGCCTCCTCAATGACAGAGCTACCTGGTATTAAAACATGCTGGCATGCAATTGAGACATAAGTCACACACAACAGGGCCGTTTTGCACATCTACAGTGCTTAAGGAGCATGACCTTAGCTAGAGAAGATGGAGCAAAAAATCAGTTTGTTGCCAGACTGCATTGTACTCACAGGAGGCATGAGGATTTAAGAGTGACAAGCACCACACGATGGTGTGCACCAAGTGCCAGCTCTGGGCCACCATCCAAAGTGATTTTTCTCAAGGGAAATTCAGTGTATCCAATATCATTTCGCTGACTACACTCGTTCACTTCTCCTCACAATGCTTCAGAGCTCTTCAGGACTGCAGCAGTGGAGAAGTCTTGCCTTTTTGGCAAGAGTGCAGAATGGCCGAGCATATCAAATGAGCCTTCTAAGCTTAATTGATAATGACAACAAGTCTAAGGCAATCACATATAAAATTCTCTCTTCTCTCAGATGTTGCTGGATGAGTGCTGGCACACACGCCTTCTCTCACAAACATTTCAGATACTGTTTCTTACTTTTTGGCTTGAGCTTTCAGTAAGAGTTGGAAAAAACCCAAGATTTATCATTGGTCTGGGTTGTCTTTTTATATTTTTTTTCTACTTCATTATTCTTTTTCTTCTCAGACAAAACACTGCTTGATTCACTTAGAAAAAAATTATCCTCCAGATCTGTTCTCGCTTTCAGTTCTCACTGAGGGTTTGGGGTGAGGTCGGGAATGCTCTGAAGCAGCACCTTTGCAGACAGCATGTTAATGACACAGAGGTCAGATTCATTTCACTTACACCTTGGCTAATGGACTTTTTACAGAGTACATACACACACACACACACACGCAGCTTTCTGTGTCTCCATAAATAAAATCTCCTCTGAGCACAAGATTGTACCTTTATGGGACTTTTATGAAGTGGCATTGTTCAGTCAACTTCACGTAAGTATGTGTCAACATTATGTCTGGGTCAGTGTACTACGGCTAGGAGCTGGAAGTGAAGGTTTCCAAACCTCAGGAGTGTTCATCAGTGGGGTCCTGAAGCAGGTACTTTGCAGACAATGGAAGGACACAGAAAAAGGAGATGTTGGAATATGGTCTTGACCCAAACCCAAATACTTTTAAATCTGAATGGCCGTTTGGATCCATTTTTTTTTCAACACACTACTGAAATATGAAAGTTATCCATGGAAGAGAGATCTGATGGTAAACTTCCCTCGTACATGTGGTGTGTTTTAAACAGTGTCTTGGTTCAGGTTCAAGCCTAGGGGAAACATCTCTGCTTAATAGTGACCTACATTTTGTGGTTCAAACAGCCTCTTCCCAGTGTAGTTTGAAGTGCTGCAATCTCTGTTTCTTCTCTTCCAGCCATAACAATCTGTCTAAGAATGTCACCAAACATTCCTCTTGTATCTTTCCTGAGTCCCAAGTGGAAATTCTTCTATGAAGGCTTAGGTGGGTGGTGATCATATACCTGCCAAGCATGACCACCTTGCAACAAGAGATGCCCACACTTGCTGCAGTCCAGCCTGCCAACCCATCACTGGTGAGGAGCCCATGGCTGTATGGGCATCATCCTGGGCTTTTCAACAACCAGGACCCTCAGGAGGTGTTTGGCTGGTAAAAGGCATGTCACACTAGCTCCATCCATTAAGCGTACTTGTCTCAGTGCAGCAAAGACAAGAAATAATACATTTTGAAAGGTGGTCCAAGAGAATACTTCTGGTCACATTTCCACCTATTTACCTTACGCAGAGTAATAAACAGACCACACAGAGGAAAAAATCAGAAACAGGATTTAGGTTGTTCATTTGCATTGAAACTGGAAATCTAATCTCAGCTCTCTCTTTCATTTGCTTGCCCAAGCATGGCCATTTTATCTGCAAGAGAAGATTGTTGAAAACAATCATCCAAGTATCATCCATGTCTGTGCCTCTTCAAGTCAGAAATAAATAAGAATAAAATGTTGATGACCTCTCTTCTCATCAATTCTCTGGTTTCCCTGTCAGAACAAACATCTAAGGTGGAGACACCATCCCAAAGTCATCAACTGCTCACCCCAAATTAAAACAGACCATAGCTTTTCTCTGTTACATATCACTCATTGCTTGGCTCACAAAAAATAGGTTGCATTTTTTTCTCCACTGAAACCTGTACAAAAGAGCCAAAGCCAAAGCCTTGACACATCTGCAGCAGAAAAGCTATGGCTTTTTATGACCATGACCTGAAGTGACTATATTAATTTGCTCTTCTTCTTGGCTCTGTGTCAAATCCCACTTGCATGATCTACGCAATGAGTCCAAGTTGTCCAAAGTAGACAAGAGGGATTTCCGTTTGCTGCTGTGTAATTAAGCTCAGTAAATGACAGTGCACTTCAGCAGAAAACCTAGTGCTGTTGGGGTTGAAGCAAGAGTGAGGAGCTGTGGGAAGAGGAGAGAAAAGAAAAGAAGAGGAAAGAAGAACGACAGACAGAAACTGCCTCCATAAGAAGTGCAAAACTTTTCTCCTCTGGACTGAGACCAGGAAGCAAAGCAGACATCTCTGACCAGCATAAATCACGTGAAGTGCACCTATACTTTTCCCCCCTCTTTGCTGGCTGATGCCTTTTAGTGCATGAGCACAGAAGTCACAGCTGGCTGCAGGTTGGGAGCATGTCGCAGGTCGCCTTGATTTTTGTGCATGGAGGCTGGGAGGCAAGACCCAGGGGAACTGTGAGAGGATGGGGGCAGCAAGGAAGCATGGCTGGCCCCATGGGCAGGCACAAGCATTTTGACCAGGTAGAACAGCAGGTTCCTCCAATTTCCTGGGTCAAAGATGGATGCCCTTTTCCTGCACAGTGGACTGTATACCCGTCTCCCAGCCCCAAGGCAAGGAGTAGAAGGAATCAATTCCTATGAGCAGTGGAGAGGGGTTGTGCACTTGAAAAATCTCTGAAAAGTCATTATTTTAAATACAGTGACCTGGGAGCTGCACTCTGAACTTGAAGGGGACAGGATTTACATTTAAGTGCCTACTTTTGTTCTTTTTTTTCTCAAATTTTCTGGGGCATGAGTCATGTGCAGAACCTGACCTCTGGCTGATTACCAAGAAGGGTCTACCAATATTTTCTGTCAGGAAAGGGGTGAGGAGGATTAGCTTTTGGAGGCAACTCTTTGGCCTGACAGCCAACATAGAAGTAAAAAAAGAACTAAAAAAAAACAGACCAGAGAGTAGAAAATATAAATATGCTGAAAAGTACTGTTATAAAAAATGGAAGCATAGTAATTTTATTTTACATGTATTTGCAAATGAAGCTAATTTGTAATAAATTAAGCACATGAAACTTGCCCTAGATCCCACAGATTGTAGAGAATGGGCAAGGAACAATCCTATGGGGCAGGAAAGTATAAAGGTGAGGTCACCAGGTTTGTGTAGTTCCCTCATGAATCTCATCAGTGGAAGTCATCTTCCTTTCTCTCTCTCTCTCTTTCTTTCTTTCTTTCTTTCTTTCTTTCTTTCTTTCTTTCTTTCTTTCTTTCTTTCTTTCTTTCTTTCTTTCTTTC
>JANPWX010000204.1:1692531-1760321 GCA_024734555.1 Trochalopteron elliotii
CAGTTCCAAAAGCAATTATTTAATGAAAATATTGTAAAAATTGTTAATGTAAACAGGAAGAGAAGTTTTTAATTAGACATAGGAGAAAAAGCAGATTAGTCCCAGGATCTCTTGTGTGGAGATCATCAGGCCATTACGGCAGCTATTTTCCCGATCTCTGCGTGGACTGAAGCCAACTGCTTTTTGCTCCTGCTGAAGAATCAGGTTAATCAAAACGATGACAGCAAAATGGACAGAGAGCAGGATTCATCCAGGCCTCTTTGTCTAAACTCCAGATGGAATTAGAAAGTTAAAGCACAGACAGCATGTCCAGGATGGCCAGGCCCTCATGTGACAAGCCCTGTCTAAAAATCGTTCCCATTAATTTGCAACTGTCAATCACCTCAGCATTCTGCTCCAAAACAATGGCTGGCCCCAGATCACAGCTTCTCCCCATCTCCTCACACTAGCACAGCTGAGAATTAGGGATTTTTTTCTTGATTAGTAAAGACTTTTTGGTGCAGTGCAACATGCTTGGTTCAAGAAAAACGCTGCTTAAAAACCAAAAGAATTTTTACACAGACCCACACCCCCACCCTCTAATAAAGTACTAAAACAATTTAATGGGTTAGGTTTAGCAGCTGAGTTTGGTCTGTGTGAACAACAAAGTTTTTAGCTTGGCATCCGCGTAAAAAAAAAAAAGAAAGGAGGGTGGAAGTTGGTTTGAAGTGAAATTAAAAGCAGAGGAAACAAAACCCAGGATTCACCACCCCACTGGAGAAGAAGGAGACAATGGCATCTCTGTTTCACCCAACAGCTCATGGGTGGCTGCTCTCGCCCAGGATGACCTTACCCACAGAAGGGCTGAACGTGGGTTCCAGTCACTGCTCCAGGGATTACAAGGAGAAGTGTCACCGGGAGACAATGGGAACATCTTTCCTCAGTTGTCTGCAACCCACTGCTTTCTGCACTTTAAGTGGCTATGGGGCTGGTAGCTGGGTTCAAAGTCAAACAATTAAAGACAGTATTGAAGTATGGTCTCAATTTTGGTTTTGGAACTGAAGATATAGGAGAGACAGGAGATAACAGCAAATTCTTCTGCAGTTTTGTGTCTTGATCATCTGTATTCCCAGTGAGAAAACAGCACAGACTCAAGTTCCTAAATGGCTTTAGGATGACTAAATATATACACATTTATTTGAAGATATATTGACTATTACAAAAACAATGCCTTGTTTTACTGTTTATATAAATTTAATTATAATCAAATTCTTATTAACTCCCTATGTAGAGAACTGACTTTTTTTTGCAGTGCAGATTTTGAATCTAATGCAAGACTCAAGCACATTTTTGAGATCAAATCACATTCATTTAAGGCATACAGAATCCTAAATGAAAGGATGCAGGATTAATTTTGAAAAGTGAGAAGGAATTTTTAGAAGTCAGAAGATAGTATTTTAAATGGTAGCTTTTTTTTTTTTTTCCTTTAAGATACATCAAATAGGATTCTAAAAGAAAAAAAGAAAGGTCAAACCAAAAATTTGAAAGTGTCTTCAAACGTGGGTTTGGAGTTTTTTTTCAAAAAGTTCTAATTTTTTTTATTTAAATTCCACCTGAACTGAAAATCATTCTCTAGTAGTTTAGTTCAGCAACCAAATTGAAAAACCTTGTTACTCCTGGAAATTAATATAAAACAAAATAATTTGTAGTCTAAGATTACTTTCCCAAGTATATCACTCCACTATCTGGATGACCCAGCCTGAAGACATAAAGCCAGATCTAGTTGTTGTTTGGTTTTCCAGACTTGGGCTGAGTCACTGCTCTGCACAGCCTTTGCTTTTTTCTGTTTGCCTGTCTAAAAACACACAGTATTTAATACATGCATGATCCAGGGATGACATCATATGCTATTCTAAACAATAGGGCTTATCTTTTCCACGTGAAAATTATGGGTCCATATTTTTCCCTATTATTTAGACTTTACCAGTGAAATCTGTTGTCATAAGAAGGGGAGAGAACTGTTAGCTACAAAATATGTGACACAAAACAGCAGTCTCTCACAACCAATCTTTTGTTAACAGTGCAAAAGAAAAGAAGCAAAATGAAATAGATGAAAAAGAAGGACAAGGGTGTTGAAAAATTACAATTACTTCGCTCCTGGGGAATGGAGCTTTTGAAAATTAATGTAGTCATTAACCATCTGGCTTACTAAATAGTTAGCAAAAAGTTCGTCTGAAAGAGTTGGCTTCTCATTCATAACTGCAGTTTATTGGTCCATTTGCACCAGCATGCCTAAACACAAGGGAAAGTCAATACTGTATCATAGCATTGCCTAGCTAACACCTGGAATATATTCTCCGGAGTGAAAACAGCAGGGAACTGACCAGAAATAACCTCTCTGGTATTATTCCTTCAATTAGACCAAAACAAGTTTCCCTTTGAAAACTTAATAATAAACACTGCAGGTCATTCACTTGTTTGGAGCCCCTTTGGGAAAGCTGAGCAGATGGGTCCCCTTATCTAGCCCCTTCGCTGTCACAGAGACAACAGCCGCAAATCAGGACAGATATTGATTTTAATTGGAACCAACAGCATCTACATACCGTCTTAATATCCACATCTTCCTGGAAAAAAATACATCTTTTAAAAGATTGATTTGTTTTGTCCTGTCAGGTTGATTAGACAGAATGAGGTAATTCTTTGCAAGATGAACAATTATGCCATTTTTCAGGTTCACTGCTTAAGTAAATACACACAGCAAATCCCTAGGCAAACCCAAGGTCCATTTCAGAGCCTTTGTACATACAAGCAGCATAGATTAAAACATTGTTCATTCAAACTGAAGCAGTTATAGTCTCATTATCAGAGAGATTTGGGGTGTCATCGGGGTCTCTTCAATGGTTTTCACTCAGGCGTAAATATTCCTTAGCTGGGGAGAGAACTAACAACACAAAGTGAACATCTACTTAAAATCAAATTATCCGGGACATTTTCACCACCTCCAGGGTAAAAGCAGTTCTCCTCAAAATTCTTGTAAATTCATCCAGCCTGCTATTCCCTGAAGAACCCCAGATGCATTGCTATTTGCCTTTAACAGACACAAGGGAGATCTCTCCCCCTGCCCCCACCCCCTGTGAAAACCTCTTTCCCATACGGCATGTTAATTCCCGCAAGGGAGGTGAGATGAACAGGTGCCATGGTTCTTGACTTAATTGCTGCGAAAAGTAGAGCACTAATAACGAGCTGTTCACTAGAGACAGTTTCCATTCTGGCAAAGCTGCCCTGCCAATCTGGGGGGTGTCAGCCAGGCATCGGCACCATCGCCCGGCCGGCTGCCGAGGCTGCGGTGGCGGGCAGATTGCTGTCCTGGCAGCCAGCCAGCCCAAGTAGACCTCACAGGGTTGTCCTTGTCACCAGCATTGCATTAGCACTGCCCTTCCAAAGCAAAGAACAACATCAGCCTCCTTCCCCCTGGGAACCATAAGAAATATTTTTATCACTAAGAGGGTCATCTCAGGGGACCTCTACGGACCCCACAATAAAGTGAGTGGTAGCATGAAAAGGACTGGAACCCTGCCCACACATATCCCTATGGATTAATTAGACTGGGGAACAATTAGGCATTGGATTAGGAGTCTGGGGTGCAAATGGACAGATCACCCAGGGCTTTCATTACTCCCTTCTCTATGGGCAAGAGACCATCACAACACAGGCTGGTGGTGAAGTCTGTTTCTACCCTGTCTTTGCATACTCCATGCACTGATGGTCACGTCTGGACCTTTTTTGGGTAACACCCCAAGGAAAAACATTTGCAGGGTGCCTATACACTGCCACCTACCCTTTCCATATTCCCCAGCTCATGGAGCCATACTGCAGAAGACTACTGTCCATCTCTGACATTTGTGCCCCAGCAACAGCTGCTCTTTTGGCTAAGACTCAGCAAATCTAAGGGTTATTAGAGCCTTTTTTTCAAGGCTGAAGGGGAACACAGGGATGCAATAGGTCTCTTGCATCCTGAAAACCGTGTAGCACACTCAGATCACTTCTCCCCTTCACTACCTGATATGCCTTTCAATTTCCTCTCATGCCACTCATCTCCAGTCCCCCTGCCAGACTGCCCTGTGAGCTTGGCAAGCTTTGTTTCTTCAAGTGCATGCTTATCCTGCACACAGGTTTTCCCAAGCTCTCACTGCTTCTATTAAAAGCCCCCCTGGAGATAAACTACAAGACTAAAACTAATTACCATAATAATTTGTTAGCACACTGCTTTGATCCTTTCTCACCTACCAAGTCAATCCTGTTCTACTCCATCCCCAAAAATGTTAGATGTGATTACACAACTAATTAACACAAGAGACTGGATTTTAAAGCATGCATGATAGCAATTCAGATAAAAGTTTTGATCTTTTGATAAACAAGGAAATGGGCAAACTTACCACTTCCCAGGAGACTCACAGCAGGCCAAAAATCTAATGTGTAATGTGAATGGCTTAGAACAGCATTGCTAAGCCAGCAAGTTACACTGTTCCTCCACTAGTTTATGTAGAAAACACCATTTACTTTTTTTTTTTTTTTTAATTTGCAGACTTGAAATAGTCATATTTTATTCCTATATGTGAAGCATGAATTCTGTTTGATCAAGAAACCCCAAACAGTTTCAGAGGCTTTATCTCCTTTCAGGATCAATTTAAGTTTGATTTCTACCTCAGAATAAGACAGCTCTGAGTGTTTTCAGATTCCTCAGTGTGTCATCACTATTTCATTTCTTAGGATGCTTGGCAAGTTACACAGATGAACCCTCACTGTATTTCTTTGAATAAATAAGAAAGAGAAGAGAGGGAGAGAGATCACATATCACGCTCTATAACTAGGTCAGCTTACACAATTCTTTTTGAGACATGTTAACTAGAATTTAGGAAACAGAGTCAGAGCCCACTGGATATTTACACTGCCTTTAGAGATTTCGACATTGGGTCATAGGTAAAAATGGAACAGGAAACCAGATGAGTGTCTGGGAGCATCCGGAACATAACAGCTATTATTAGAGCAGTAAGAGCCTCTTCATGACTGTTTCACCTTGTCAAAGACCATGCTATTAGTAAAAGATTTTTTTTTTTTTAGAGTTTGGACACATTATTTTGCAGCCACGGTTCCTACTAAGCTGTAGAGAATTTTTCAGGGCAGATATAACTGGTACTCAGTGGTTGGCAAAACAATGCTAAGAAGGAGTTATGGAGCACTACATTAAACTCACTGCGTTCTACTGTGATTCTAGAAGTACAGTATTAAAATAACTCCTGGAAGAGCAGTGTGCTCCATACAGCCAAAGATGATGGTGCCCATGCACAGGGGGTACCATGCAGGTCTGTTTGCATATTGGTCCCAGCACATTTTTTCTACTGCTTTTTGTGAAGGAGTGGTGTGCATTGTTGTGGTTGCCAGCAAAGTACAGTTTCTACAGAGGTTAACATGTTCAAAAGGGATTTGACATGGTTCATATGGCCAACTGAAGCATGCTTGGAATCAGTTTTCAGTAGCAACTAGGGATTGCAAATGCTGTAGGGGGAAGGAAGAGGAACTGTGGGTGAGGTGGGTTAGAAAACACATCCATCCAGGAAATGTTTGAGGCTGTCTTCTGGTTTTATTTCCTGCCCCTATTTTTCTGTCTCCACCTCCTTATCCTCTTTTCCTTTCTTTCCTCTCCCTTCTCAAAAGTAGTGCATGTGTTTGTGTGTTTGGGTCAAACTAATAGGTTTGATTTTGATGACAGCCCTGGACTATGAAATGAAGGAATTCTCACAGAGAATTTCTAAATAGAATTAAAATATGTCTGCTATAATTCCATTCTTTTTTACTAAAAGACTAGAGTGGGGGAAGAAGAAAAATACATTTTTTTGATAGAGGTAATATTTTGTGTTTCTGTCATCTGAGATACATAAATGAGACATGAAAGTTTTTGTATGTTTGTCTCCCCACCCTTGGTATCAGCCTTTAGCACAACATGATAGATACTTAGGAGATCCTTGTATGACAATTTGCAGGCCAGCAGAACAATACCTTATCAGATCTGACTCATGACCAGTACACTCACCCAAATGGCCAAGTCTACAGACCATTTCAGGGCTCATTGATGTTGTAGCATTCAGCATGCAGAGTGTGATTTATTAATCTGAGGTTTGATTAAATAAATAGACTTTTAAATAAATAGACTTCCATGTGCAGATGGATCTCTTCATATGTAGGCTGTACCGTATGGTAGCATGCACAGCTGAAAAAGAATTCTTACCCATTTGGCAACTCTGCTGATGCATTTTCTTCTGTTAATTTTTTACCAATGGAAGTATCAATATAAAGCTATTGCTTACTTAAACCACACAGATTTATATTTACAGAGGTGTAATATTTCTTTATTTACACATTTGCAGATGTGTGGCCAGGTCATTTCCAGGTACTTCAGTTCAGTTAGTGAACAGTTAAAATTTAGTTAAATATCACTGATATAAAAAAAGCTTACACTACTTAACAGTATACTTCAATTTAGATAGAACCCTGCAACAGAGGGCAACTTCATTACCACTGCTTGCATCAAATTTGAATTTGACCTCCTGACCTCTGCAGGGTTATAATGCAATTTAATTCAGTCATTTCAGGTTTTATTTGAGGTACTTTTCACTGAGAAAGGAATTTAGTTTCATGTGTGCTTGAGTAAAGCTGCCAAGAGAAGTCAGGCATGTTCCTCTCATTTATTCCAGTTCTGCTTCAACAGAACCCATTGAAACAAGCAAGAGGAGAATTTTGTTCATTGTCTGACCATACAGCTATGTGTATCTCATTCTTATGACTGGAATCAAAAGGAAACTGAGCAAAAGTACAGAAAATTGGTCCCTTGGGTCATTTTTAATGATCTACAAAAATAAAGGTCCTGTTAACTCTTTCTCATTTTAACCTGATTGATTCCTGATGCTTTTGGGGAAAGAAAGGTGAACCTAATCCATTGCACACTCTGAGGTGAACACCAAGATAATAACCATACATGCTCCCTGTTAAAGAGGTTTTTTTCTCAGTAATATTTTTCCTCATTGGCTTCATTACAAGTGTCAAAACATGGCCATTATTTGAGAAATGAGTGAAAAAATTCCTCCTCATCCTACAAACATTTTTCTCTTTGTCTGCCTACTTTGGGACATTAGGGAGTTCATTTGCAGGCAGGGCCAAAGCCCAATTTCCCTGTGAAGGAGAAAGTTGACATTGGTGAATGTTTAGTGAGAGAAATGACAGCAGATTTGATCTTCTTGTAAAACCTGCAGCACTACAGAGCAGCAGTCCCTGTAAAATCACTCGGCATTATCTTACCAGCTAAGTGATAACACCAAAGCTTATTTTAGAATGCTGTGACCCATGCAGTCCAGTTCACCTGAGCTTGTCTCTATTTCTGTTCTTTCTAAAGGGCCCCTGCATGATCAAGAAAGAGAAACAGGTGGAGATTTAGACCTCTCTCTGAATTTAGGAATTGGTCAGGACTTAAGTCCCACTTCTAGCTTCGATCTACTACCATTGGTGGAATAAAGGGAGATTCAGCAGGTAGCTCAGGGTATCTATGCCCTCTTCCTTCTCTAGAAGCACTTACTCTCAGTTTCTGTATGTTGAAGTAATGGACATTAGTCAGACTGCCAAGTCAGTTAGACTTACACACCTGTTGGTAAGCATGTCTGCTGGAGTGCATAGAGGGTCCTGATCTCAGATCTGTCCTTCCCTTTGCAGTATGATACTAATGATTAAAAACCTTCCAGAGGCTCACTACTCTGTCAGCTCTATTCTGTTGGCTATCTTTGGAGAGCCTAAGGAAATTTTTCTGAGCATTTTGTATTTTTTCTTCTGTTTACAAATTCTACCTCTGATGGTTAGTGGCATTTCTGACTGGAATGCAAATCTTTCCCCATGTACTCTGGCATGTGTTTGAATGTGCAAAAGAAACAGGCTCTTTCATATTTTAGTCCCTGAAGCCTGAGATTTAATTAATCATCTAATTCTTAGTTTGAGATTTAATTAATCATCTGATTCTTAGTTCAGATGAGTAAAAATGCCATGAGTGTTCATTTCATCCTGTTACCTTCTGGCACATTTCCTTCTTCTACCATTCTTCTATCCTTTGGAGTGAAATGCAGATGCAGAAAATAATTCTCTCCATGTTTATTACAGATAATTATTTATTTGATCAGAGACTTTAAAATTTGCTTCCCACTAAGACACACTTCTATGTTTTTTAAAAATAAATAAGGAGATTTTTCTATTTAATTATTTTATCCTGAAGGCGAAATATATATGAAAGCAAGATATTGTGTAGGTCTGTGTGTGTGTGTGTGATTATGGGTAATTCATTAAAAACACATTCTTCATCCTGCCTGCCCCCAGAAATGTGAAAGGTTAGACTTTTTAGGCTTGCCACCTGTGAGATGAGGGATCACTAGTTCCTTCTTCCTCCCAAGGACCCACAGTGCTCATTCTTGCTATAATGAAGAAGGTGATTGATGGACGTTGCCCTCTATGCTGCTGACATCCTTATCTCCCCTTGCTTTATGCAACAGGCATGACCTCCTTCAGCCAGATGGTTTCTGGGTGCTGCATCCACTGCTCACTTCCACCATCCCCTGGGCGTGCTCACCTTCAGCACACATGGCAGTTGGCAGCAACCTATATGTCTGTCTGTCAGTGGCTCTGTAATGAGACCAATTTATTAGGTTACATAATCCTACCTCTTTAGAGAAGGGGGGGAAATTGTACGCTGCACTGGAAGAAATCTATCCTGGCTTCTAATTCTCAGGACTTTGTGAGGTAACTTCTTTTTAGTAAAAAAAATCCAAAAAAACAACCAAAACCCCAAAACTTTCAGTTAAGACTTACTGTTTTACTGCTTTCAGAAGGGGGTCAGAATCAAATGCCAGATGTGGCCTCCTCTGGGCTTTGTAGAAGGTCAGCCCCAGCCCAACTGTGTCATTGTTTTCCTGACACAATTGTTTTACAAGCCATTTTATCAGCCACTGTTGTTTACTTTAGAGAGCATGCTGTTTTGTTATGTTGATGAGCTCTCTTGCTTCACTTCATACTTTTTTACTGGGGATACTCAGGAAGAGAAGAAACCTGGGTAAGTCTTCATTGTGATGATTATTTTACACATAGGATTGCAACCTACAAGGTGTCACTGTGACCTGGCAATGAAGTGCTGGAGGTTTGGGTGTGATACATGAACATGACTTTGGATCACAGGTTGGTCTCTCCATATGTTAGGCACTTTAAGTAGCAGCCCTGTACAGCTAGGTCCCAGTTCCAATAACTTTCATTGTGAGAAGACGAGAGAAAAAACCCAAACAAACAAAAAACCCCAAAACAAAAGACCAAAACCAAACCAAAATGACAACAACAACAAAACAAACAAACAAACAAACAAACAAAAAACCCAAACCAAAAACAAACAAAAAGAAAAAAAACCCAAGACATTTCAACTAAATATTGCTAAAAATTCCAACTATTAAGAATTTGGCCAAAAATGCCTACACATTACAGCAAAGTTCAAGATCTTATTGCGCTAACTGCACCAGTGAAAGGTAATAAAAACAACAACATGAAATTCAGGTTCCACCTGTGTAATGTCACTATCTAAATTTGAAACATAGTTGCCCTGGGTTCCCCCATTAGACAGGAGCACATTCAGAAGATAATTCAGAGGTTAGACTAATTGAAATGCCTTTTAGAGGTGCCTAATGCTAATGTAGGCCAACCTAGACTTAACAGAACATTATCCTTCTATAAGAAAAAAAAAACCCATTGTATACGAAAACAACAATCAGAATAAAATTTAGAAGCACAACTAAATTTTGGATTCATTTGTTTTTGAAAGGAAAACATATTATATTGAAAATATATTAAAAAATGCTGAAGTTTGTGAGTCAGAAGAGAAACATTTCTAGCAATAGGTAATTGCAAACTCTCAAAAGGAAGAAAAATACTGTGTGTTTTATGTAATAGATATTAAGTACCCAATGCTCCACTCAAGAACTACTTTTCCTTACTACATAAAAAGGGCTAGGGACTGTTCTTTCCAGCTGTGATAGCAAAGTGCTTTGCATCCAAACTTCCTATTGGTAGCCGTCTCTTGCTCATTCCTGCTGACTCCTGAACTGTGTCTGGGAACTGTTTGGAAGAGTGTTTTTTGGCACAGGCCAAAACTGGGCTAAAAAGCAGAATAACAAATTAACAGTAGAAGTGATCACGTGGCAGTATTCTGGCACTGTTCAATCTACTAGTACAGAGAGAGCCAAACTGGCTACAACTGATTTACCTACAGCTGGCTCAAGAGTCAAGCTTTTAAGCAAGTCATCCAGCTATAGCACTGGCACATGACAGCATAGGGAACAGCCCCCAAGATTCCCAAAAACAGTCTTACTGCAGATTACCTTATGTAATAGCTACCTTACCTCTAGCTATGTCCAGGGTTTCTTTATACACACAATCCATACTGAAACACTGAATGAATTCATTAAGTCCTTTTTTTGGTCCAAACACTGAATACAAAGCAGTGGGCCTGGATGAAAAAAGAAATGCAAAGATGCATCTGCTGGTGTTGCTGCTCAAACCCAGGCTGCCAGCTCCCCCAGTGGAAAGATTTCTGCATTGAACTTGAGTCAAGATTTTGTCTATACAAATGCCTGGATCGTAAGCTTACAGAGACACAAAAATAACCAGAACACTCCCTAACCCCAGAGGGCATTGATGTTGCATTACCATCCATTCCTTGTCAGACTTAACATATTTATTATACAGACCATCTTTGGGAAAGTACCAGACATCATAGTGATTGGTGAACAAAAGCGGAAAAGAATAAACACAGTACAATGGATATCACTCATGTAGAGTAATTCATCTAACATACAGAAACAAGGGAAATATCCCCAATCAAAACTATCTGCTCCTTAAGCCTAAACATTCAATAACTTCCCAGCTTTGGAATGTATGTGCATCTCCTCCCTGGATTTCCCGTGGTTTACATTATCATTTGCAAGGTATATTATGACAAGTTATTTACTTTGGGCTATAGCCCTGAGGCATTTGAGTGTCTTTCCTTTCACAGAATGTCATAAATAAACATGAATAATCTGCATAAAGGGAGATGACTTTATCTTACAACAAGTCAGAGGAGCAGACTGTGCTCCTCCACACACAATTCCCTACATATATTTTCTTTTGTCTGATCATGAAAGCTTTTGTTTGTCTGTTACATAAATAAACAAACCTTTCCTGTTATATTGTACAGATCTTCATTCACATTAAAACAGCGACTTGTTCACTTAAGACAAATAATTTCTACCAAGAAAAGCTACTATTTTACTGTCAACATTATTTTCCTATGCTTTGCTAACAGATGAATAATTGTGCAGCCAATAAAAAAGCAATTCAGTTTAAAACCAGTAGCACTTGTCAAACAACTGTTCCTTAACACCACTCTCTGACATCCCTCAGCATTACCTCATGAGGCTGGAGACAGGGACAAGGAAGGCTTTTAGATTAAACGAGACTCGCCATAGCCCAGCTCCCAAAATAGCAGAGAGAAAGGCAAAAATAGTTAGACATGCTGATTGTATTGTTATAACTTAAATTGTATTCAGATGCGAACTCTGACGTGCCAAAAGCTGTAAGAGCTGAGCATGAAAGATCAGAAAAGTGACATCTGGTATTGGATGCCCCTCCAGACATGACTAATACCATTGGTATTGTGTAGGCTTTGCCCTTCCTAATTTAATAGTCAAATGTAAAGATTAGGCCCCCACAGCTCCTACAGTATCACAAGAGACTGTTTTACTGTATGTCTATATAAAATTCTCTACTATCTTTCTCCATGGATCTCCACAGATGGTCTGCCTTTGAATAGGCATGTATATCTTTCATATTGCTATGGACAGTTCATCTCATTACTTCCAGCTGGTAGATTTACAGCTGAACCATATGACTCCATCCATTATTAGTGGGAAATGAGGGAAATTTGACCACTGAATATTGAATTTATGCAAGAGTAAGTTTTTTACTGCACACTATGTGACATATATATGCAGCTAGATTCACTCTTCATCTTAATTTTCGTTAAATTTGGAGTTATGTTTGTAGATTTCCACTTCATTATTAACAACCCAGTCCAAGTATTTTTAAGTATTTGACATTGCTCTCATGAGTATCATAAAGTAGCTATTATTAAGAATTTAAAACTTATCCCTTTCCTGAAGTTTGTGTCTGATGTCAGGAACCTAGATTTGATTTTTTCTAGCCAGGATGATTCTTTCTCTCTAAGTTTAAATCCTTGTTGCTGCCACACTGGACTGTACAACTTATATTATTATAGGTATTTTAAACTTATTGTGTATAGAGCAGAATAATAATAATATCCATCTTTCCTAGAGGTCTTGCAGATACAGCCTTCAAAATATTTTGAGCTAGGGAGTGTACTTGCCTATCATTCACAAATGGAGAAATTGTATCATGCAAATCCAGCAGGCCTGTTGCAAGTCACAGAGCAAACTAACACATAGCTAGCAAGAGAGGAGCATCTTGTCACATATCCTAGTCTCTGTGAGACCCAGGGGTGCCAAAAAACACGTAGATAGCACAGTCTTCAAAACAGTTAACCATGATTTTGTTACGTGGTAAAGCATGCGATGGAAGCCCTGAAGGGATGACAGGGAGACAGGGATGACAACAGTTAAGGATTGTGGAAATGCTGGTCCACAAGAGAAGCAATATGGAAAATTCCACCATGGAACAACCAGCAAAGGACAGAAATTTTAAAGGACTGGAACTGAGAAAGTCAGTGTGACATCTCTTATGAAGGAGAATTTATCTTTACTTTTATATTTATTTATTTAGTTACTTTATAATTACTTAATTATTTTTATAACAAAAATATGGATGCAGCTAATCAGACTACTTTGGACACAAAATTAGACTTAATTGAAATACCATGGTGATTCTCTGGAAGCTCTTACTCCACAGCAAGTGGGTGGCATCTTAAAAAAAACACCCAAGGGCACAAAGGCTCAAGTTTTGTCACTTCATTGGTGTGGAGTAATACACCAACTCTAACATATAAGGTACAGCACTTGAGCCTCACTCATGGTGTGTTAACATTATTCTTCCCTTTCCTGTAACAGAACAGTGTAACTATTCCTTCTAATACCTGCTGTAGGAACAGCTCACATTCCCTTGGGTATTAATTAGCTCTGTATATGATTGTCAGCCACTAGATTTTACACCAAATCATTTAAAAATAGTATCAGAAAGCCTGTTAGCACACTTTAAAATCATACACAGAGGACCCAAAATCTTATCTGTGGAACAAATAGAAACTTCAAGTTACATCAGGCAGGCTTAACCTGCATATGATCAACACTGAAGGACCAAAGAGAGCGCAAACCTTACAATTCAGAGTTTCACTTTGGTTTGGCTGAACACCCAATATTTGAATGTTCATTTGGGTTTCATCCAAGACTGCCTGACCATCTTTGATCTACAGAACTAGCCTGGAAGTCTTGCAAAAACAGAGTATTCTTGTGAAACTTCCAGTAATTTCTCATTCTGGTTGGGCTTGAAATACAGTAAAAGTAGTTTCTTTTTGTGGTATTTCACAGAGTGGTTACACTCCAAGCACAGTGTCAGTGCTCAATAAATAATACCTAAGTGTAGTCTTTCAACACTTCCGTTTCCAATCCTGATCAGATGTGGGAAGTGAAGAAGAGTGAAAAAAAACCCAAAAGAAACAGTCCATTCAAATCTCACAATGTCTTTAACATTTGTGCTTTTGTGGTTTTGAAGACAGAAAAGGAGGCCCCACGTCTGCTTTGCAATAACACAGTCACTGCTATCACTGGAGAAAAAAGAGATGGGTTTGCTGGCTATAGTCAGAAGAGCCACTTGGCTGTGTACCACACGGGAGAGCCCTTCCAAAATCCATGTTAATAATGGGGTTGAGGTTTTAGGCTAGTACTCTGGATGACAAAACATATCCCTTATCTTTTAGCATCCAAAAGTTCTCAAGCTTAAAAACCAATCAGAACTCTTGAGTCCCTAAAGTTCTTGAAGTTCTCCTTTATTCTCAATGCCTTCCATCATATTTGTTTTAAACCTTAGCACAAATCTCAGACTCCTAATAAACAAAAAGGCAGCTGAGATGACACTTTTTCCTGTCCTTAATATTGATAGGGGCAGGAGAAGGGGGGAGATCGGTGTGACAGCTGGCCACACAGCAAACACAATTTCTAAGGAACAAACCATCTTGAGGTCTCAGACAACAGACATCAGATTTAGAGATGGGGTGTGCAAACTGCCTGGGGAAATATCAGCAATTTGCATATAACTGACATGAGAAATGCTGCAGCCATTATTAAAACCTGAAGGCATGTAATGATTGCATAGAACAAACAGGCATTTCTCTAACTTGAAAGTCACTTTTTCTACTATAAGTCGTTATCCTAGGAACTAAGCAGCAAATGTATCCATTTTTCTTTTGGAGTGGAAAATAATGAGCCTAATAATTACTTTTTCTCTGACAATAACTCAAATAAAAGAGAAAAATATGAAAAACTGAATTTTTGTGCTTATCTTTCAAGTAACATTAACTTGTTTTTCTGTCTGCTGAAAAAAGATCTACTATCCAAGGAGAATGAAAAACATATGGTTTAAAATAGTTTAAGCCATGAATTTGAGTCAGTGCTGCTAAATTTTATGATATATTCCATCTAATTAATGTGACAGAATATACTGAAGATAAGTATTTATACATAGAATATGTAAGTTAATAAACTGCTCCACAGATAGAATTGATATTTGCAGATACAAACACACACGCACACACATGTGCACTTGTCCAAATGCAGGTAAATAGTACATCTATTCTGTAGGCTACTTAAATGTACTCTCATTGCACTCAGAAAAAAAATACATCATAATGGAATTTTTCTTCTACACAGAGGGTAAAGCAAAGATAAATATCCACAAAAATACCTATTTAATTTTTCCTTTCACAGAAGAAATTTTTGGCCAAGTTTCTACGGTAATGGGGTCTATGTTAGTGAGTATTATGTATTTTATATACTTATCTCTTGACTCTCTAGCTTGGGTTTTCTGATGCAGCATGCTCATAGTTGTAGCTGAACACTGACATGACTCAACACCTTGGAATTATCTTTGGTGATTAAAACTGTCTAGCACAGTAGACCCTCTACTCTCATGAATGAGAACTGAATTAATAGTTTTCATTCTCAAGATATCAAGATCTCTCCATATCTCATTCCTGAATAGAAATAGCCTACTTGAGAGTTATCTTTCTATAAATAAAATTAGGGTAATTATTTTTCTGTGTCACTTTATGGTCACCTATGTTGAATTTTTTGCTGCTGTTCATTTCTCCATCACACGGTACATAATTAATATATAAATATATATATTTATTTGCTATAAATAAACAAACCCTCCTTAGTTTATTGCAGACAGCTTTACTACATTAAGTAACTGAGTAACATCAATGCACTTTGTCACCTCTCTGTTCACCTCTTCCCTAAATTACTTTGAAGTCCATTTCAAAGGCTTATGCTGCTAAGGCCCAAACATGTATGACTGTGGCACTTCTCTATAAACTTGTTTGGTATGACAATTCACCTTCTGTTCCCATTCATTGCTTCCTAACTTTTAAGTGTGTTCTTTTGGTTTTTTTTGAAATCTGTGTGAAGATCTTCCTTCTTATGATCACTGTGCTCCTTCAGCAGTTTTTGAAAAAGACATCATTACAATTGAAACATGCTAATTAAATAATCCACTGTAAAAAAAGGAAATGTGTTTAAACATGTGTTTAAACCAAATTAAATTAAGCTTCAGAAAGGCCACATTCTGAATTCCATCTTATTTTCCAATAGACCTACCCCAGACGTTTAGAGCACATTAACGCATAGCGGCTAATGTACATGAACACCCATTTTTGTCATCAAGTATAGGCAAACCCTTTTCTTAGACATGCCATGCTAGAATACCAGTCACAGCAACCTCACTATTAACCTGGGCTGAGTCCTGTAAGCTGGTGTGTGCTCACCCTGGACACTTATGCTTCTGCCATTCCCAGTGAACAGCACTGCTCTGGTTCAGAGCTCTGTGACCATCAGGCTGACGTGAGAGCAGTGCAAGCTTGTCCTTTGCATCACCAGCTGATTAGATAATGGGAAACACATGAGGCTGTTTTAGCTTAGTATTAGTTTTTCACTTGCCAACATGACTTTGGTGCAGCTAATAAAATAGGCAATATTTCTCTATGTTCTTTTTTTATGAACTAAAAATCTAAAAAACTGTTTTTTAATGTAAAATGAAAAAGTTTTTTATTCCTTGGCCAAGCTGGCATATACCCACTTCTCTTCCCACTTCTGGTTGTAATAATAGAAAGGAAAAGGGATGTTCTGCTTTCATATGGCTTGATTACCTTACGGACAAGGTCCTTCCTCCAATTTGTGTAGTAACTGCCCAGTAAATGATTGCAATGTTTATTTAGCCAGATGCAGTTAAGTTGATTCATGTTAGTAGTCATGTCAAATCAGGCTACTAGTGGAAATCCATACTGAGAAATGATGAAGTAAAAACACAAACACCTATGAGTGCAAAATGTGCTACTTAGGCTTTTAAATATTTGTCAGAATCTCCCCATGTCCCCCCTCCTCCCAAAAAATAAGAAAAGAAAAACAAAACCAAATAATCTCAATACAAATACAAACCCCAAAACAAAACACACAACAACAAAACTATGAATTATTTAGCTCCAGAAAACTTCTGTTCTTTAAATTGGTTTTATAAACCTCTAGTCACATGGTGTCAGTGAAAATCCACAGGCCTTAATTATAACTCTCTTCCTATGATCCCAACAACCTGTGAATTTTCATGGGGTTTTCTGTGGTTAAAGACAAAGAAGCTGATGAATTTCATTCTGTTATAGTTTCCAAGAAAATGGGATTTACTTGCATACAGTTCAATTTTTTTGTAACTTTGTCCTACAGAGTAGTCTACAGTGCTGAACCATAACACAAGAGTTCCTTCTTGTTGTGGTGATTTTGTATTTGGAAGAAAAAAAGACCATGGGTTTCTACTTAAAACCTTCTGTTTCTTATAGCAGTAAAGTCCCACACTGTTTCAGACAGTGAAGAAGGTGTTTAAATAACGCACAGTCACTGAATTTGCCTCTCTTTGAGATCCACATTAAGAAGCTTCTCAGGCAATGTTTGAGTTTTTAGTGCAATCTGAAAAGATATATTGGGTCCTCTACTTCGGGTGAAGGAAATCATTATATCACTCTCATAACAAGCCTGCATTTAGACAAATGCTTTTGGTTGGAAACATAAAATGCTGAATGTCCAGTGAGCCACATGGCCACAAAACCCTCACTATTGACAAAGATAGAAAATAGGTCTAGTCCTTTCACTGAAATAATTATGATGTGATGAAAGAATTATACAGCTTTTTGCATGAACTGGGACAGGATTATTTTTAAAAAGGAGCTTCAAAGATATTAGAGAGGCCTTCAAACCCTCCATAGACCACTGGCAATCCACAGAGAGTCAGCTGTTATTCTCATTTCCAGCTAAGAGAAACAAAACAGATGGGAGGAGATGAAGAACAAAAGCAGAAAATGCAAGTGTTTTGTTTTTCAGAAAGGGAAAACATTTATCACACTCAATACAGTACAAATGCATAAATACTTTCCTAGTATTAATTTTCTGTGCAAGCAACCACTGTCATTGCCACAGGGGTTTTATGAGAGTGCACATAACAGAGGAGGCAGTCCACACAGTTCTGAAGGGGAGGGAACCTAGGAGGGAATACCAGCTCTTTTACAGAGATCCTTTGTATTAAAAAGTGTTTTAACACCCCTCCCAATATAATTTGATGGGAATTTTTAATATCAGTACTTTCCAGACAAAATCCTAGTTGTTTACTCTGCCCAGTTTGGGGTAGTGAAAATTCAATTTCCTCAGATTCTCCCATACCTAATTCTTATTCTTCCATACTGAGAAAACCAAACCCTAAATAAATTTTTTATGTAAAAATAATGTAAAAGCATTCTGTCACTTTAGCCGTGAGAGTTGTAAAGGGCAAATATTAAAAAGCAAATGCTATTTAGCAATGGGGAAAGCAGTCTAAACCAGTTAACAGAATCTGTTTGCAGTCTCTGACAGTGTGATCAATGGTGAGGATGTGACATATAAAATTATTTGTTAAGAAATGCAGCTTGCTGGGATTTTGTGTGGGATAGCAAGCAAGCTGCAAATATCAAGTGTAACCTCTTGTCTTAGGCTACGGGGCACAAGTCCCATTGGGACTTTTGTGTTCATTTGCCAACCACTCCACTTTCATACTATAATGTTATCCTGTATCTAAGTCATAGTCCATTTAGGAGTCTCTAACACTCTTCAATTTATTCCAATTGCACTTAAAAGCTGCACAAAGCCACTGCAGCACAAACCCAAGAGAAAAACACAGATCCTGCAGAGTATAAAAACTAATGCCTTCTGGATTTTCCAAAAACACTGGTAATTCCGAATGGCTTTGTTTCCATAAATGTCTATGTTTGGACACTCAAAAGCCAAAGTAGCCTGGGTCATAAGACTCTTCTGAACATCAAGTGAAGCTTTTTTTTACTCCAAGCTTCTCAAGACAAACTTGTGATTTGATTTTACAAGAGCTGTCACTTTTGGTGGTCTATGAAACTTTTGATGCCAAGGGCTTTTGTCAGGCTTTTGATGTCAGATTTTTTGTTTGATGGGTCGGTTGGTTTTGTTTTCGTTTTGGAAACTGAGATGAAGACCATTTAAGAAGTGAAATGCCTCACCAGGGCTACTAGAGGATGTCAACTAAAGTTCTATTTTCTCTTTCTCAGTCACCGCTGCTGGACACTAGAGTCTCTTATTCTGGAGCCCAGCTGATTCATGTGTCTGTCCACCGTGTGAGAAGGCATGAAACCACTGATTGTGATGGCTTTGGATCTCCAGCAGCACACTGCAACCTCATCTACTTTAGTGAATTATACTGTCCTAGGAGTTGTTCCATTGAGACTTGATTGTCCACAAAATTGCAGAACAATCCCAGGATCATTTTTGCCAGAGACGGCTGCTATTTTCCCAAATAATTCCATTGTATGATCTGGAAACAGGCATTTCTTACATAATGTTTCCAATAGGCAAATTATAAGTAGCTGTCATGCAAAGGAGAGTGAAGAGATTTTCACAATATGGATATGGTATCTTCCATGCCAGATGGCTTTAATGCCAGAGAATGGCCTCAAACCCACTTAATTTACCAGAAAAATTTGTCCAGGGAAACCACTGCTCCTGCTCTTCCGGAACCCTGTCCATATCTCAGTTACATTTCCTCACAGAAACTGGGGTGTTTTTATAAAAGATTTGTCCATAGAAAGAAGAGAGTCAAAGTGAGACATGGAATGAGTACATTTTGTCTGAATTCAGTTAACACTCAGCCTCTTAATCTTCTTATAACAGTCCTCCAGTTAAAAATCTCTACCTTCTCCCACCAGTAGTGTGGTGCAAGCAAATTTCTAAGTGAAAATGGTGAAACTTCTCAGGACATTTTTTGTTAAGGAGGATTTCTAGGGTTCTCATAATTCTTGTTGCTCTTCTTTGACTCCCTTTAGTGCGTCAGCTTCTTTCTAGCATTGCTATGGTAAAAGTCTGAGCACAATGGTCAGGCCAGTAATTCAGCTAATACAGCATACACAGGAAATACAATTTCTTATTCAATTGTAATGTCCTCTGGTCAGCACATACAGTCCATTGCAATGGTAATCTCTTATCAACTCTTTTATTTATTTTTTCCAGAATATAGTCTCTCCTTTTACAGCATGTTCTTTATCCCTAATTAGACTTTCACTTTAGCAACGTAAACAAGCCTGGTGTTTAAATGAACAGGCTTTAAACAACACAGGAAGGTCTCAGTTTTTCACAGTACCACTAATTTTTGTGCTGCAAGGTAATATCACTTGAACAACTAATTAGAGTCTTACATAAAGTAGGATAATGTGTGCTAGAGACATTTTAAAGAAACGGTAACCAGCCTTAGTAGCAGCACAAACTCTAACATATACACCAATATTCAGCTGGTCCTCATTTTTAAAGGAAAAAGGAAATTATAGGTTTTATGTGTGGTGGCATGGCCTCACTCATTTCAGTCTGTTGGTACTTGAAATTCCACTGAATCAACATACATTTTTCACACATTTTGAGAAGAGATCTCTTCATTCTGAAGGAATACAAGAGCTCACTCACAAGTGAATGTTGCAGTTTCTATCGTCCTTAGTCAGGATACAGGATTCTGAACCTGAACACAACTGAAGAGAACAAAAGCCATGTGAAGTCCTACTGCAACTTTGCCTGAAGTGTTATTAAGTGCTTTTGCTTTTCTTCAATTACATCTAAATTTGAGACCAACTAGATCATCTCCAATTAAAAAAGGCTATTTTCAGGACACAAAATGTTGGAAAAAAATTTCAATTACAGCTATGAAAAGTAAATTATTCTTTTAAACAGGGAAGTTTCCATAGTTGCTTCCATCATCTATTTTCCAGCTCAGATGAAATCTCTTGTAAAGTTTAACTTAATTCTGGTCTTTGATTGCTTCCATAGAGGCATTCTTCAAATGTCCTGATTTTATGACATCTATTCCCCATTTATTCTATTTTTCTGCCATCTCCAAATGAATTTTTCTTTTTGTACTACCACTGGCATAGAGTGGGCCACTGTAATACTCTGAAGTTTGGCTGTTCAATAACAACTAACCACTTGCTTCTGGCAACCTGGATTCCCTGGAACAAAACATCCTGTCAGCACTGAATAAACCATTATTGACTGCAGCCTTCAAAGGATTAATATCATAGACAGCCATTTCAAACAAGTTCACCACTGACATCCTCAATTGTTAAAGTTTCCACTAATATAAAATCTTCAATATTTCAAATACCTGCCACTGAGGCTCCCAAACTGCCCATCCAAAATGCCTCTTTTACTTTTTTGTTTTATTTATTGGCATTAGTCCAATAGTAATTTTTTGCTTTTTAGTATTTCTGCAGAATAAAAACATTTCTAATAACATTTTTGTATCAGCAAAAACTACATGATGAAGACAGTAAAAAACAATAGAAGGCTAATTTTGCTTATATGGCTTATTTTCTACCTTTTTTTTTTTTTTTTTCCCCACAATGGACAGAACAATATCTAGGTGCAAAAGGAAACTATGAAAAGAGGAGAATAAATGTGTAGCATAGCTTTTCTGGAATGGGACATAATAAAAAATTATGGGGAATTTTGGGGAAGTGCTGAAAGGAGGGTTGGCACTATAAACAAGTAGATGGTCTCTGAATTGTTTGCCTTGCACCTTCATCAGAGAAGCAGAGCTTTTTACCTTTCAACATTTAAATAAGGAGATGTCCACTGAAATAATTGATTTGTATTATCTTTTTGTTCTCTAAGTAGATGACTCTAGAAGATAAGGAGTTCTTTGAGAGAACTCTTGGTTGAGACAAAAGGATGTTTTACAGATGTCCTGCATCAAACTTACAGCTTTATAACCAGGACCCTTGTCATGACCACATCACTCTTAGTCGAGGGGGAACCATAATTTCTTTATTAGAACTTCAGGAGTCAGCATTTAATCTTCCATTTCCACCCATCATCATGGGACATAAAGGCAGGACTTCTTTTGCCACACCATCTTTGGACTGCTATGTCTCACACAGTTTGAAGTACACAAATTTCCTTCCTTCAGGTGTTCCCCATCCCATTCCTGTGTTTATTTTATTTGAGCTCGGCTGCATTAACAGTCCGTGCATCTGGAATGTAAGCAAGGAGGGCTTGGTGGGTGGGGCAGAGGAAGGTACAGGAGCAAGCTCCAGAGATTGTGCTGGGTAATATGGAACAGGCCTGATATGATTTTAATTAGAGCTTATGCCACAGGATCATTTACTCACAAAAAGTATTCAAGGACTTGTGGGCTAGAAACCTCTGTTTAGAGGAAACTTCTCTGCCCTAGGCTGCTTCAAGATGTCACTATATTAGCTAGATTTAAATACGTGTGGTTCATTCCAGATTCAGTGCCCCCAAGACTTTCTGGCATGATAGTCACTTTCTACTCAACTCCTGTCACTAATCAACACAGAAGCTGCTGCAGAGCTTGGGGATATTTAGGAAGAGCAGATTAAATAAAGTAGAATCAGAGCAGCTTGGTTTCAAGTTCAATTTCTTCTGCTAGCTCTTTATGCTACAGCTTGCTGCCTGCTTTTGACCTTCTAAAAGCAAATTCCTTCTGTAAATTAGGTTAACACTGCTTATTTCAAGAAGCACATTGAGCTGATGAGCTCAGATGTTAAATAACCCTTCATAAGGGATATGGAAGGACTTCAAGTTTCTTATTTCCCTGCATAAATTACTGTTATTTGTGTCACACATAAGCCCCAGTCAAGAGTTGTCCCAGAAGTTGTTACTTCTGGCATGTCAGAAATATGAGACTTTTTTTTTTTCCTCTGAAGACCTCACTGAGATGAGAAAAATGACTAGCAGACTCCTGTTAGAGATAAAATAACTCAGGATCAAATGATTTGGCCAAGATCAAAGAAGGAACCTGTGGCAGTTCTAAGAAAAGAGACCACTTTCCCCCTCCTACAACCTCATGGCCACAAAATCATCTCACTTCTCTAACACAGCAGCAGCTCAAATGAACTTTGTGAGAGGAAGCAGTGTAAAGGGAATCACCCTGTTATGTGTCAGGGTTAAGAAAACAACAACTCTGAAGATGGCAGGCCAAGAAAATGTTTTAATTTTCAATCCTTTAACTAACTCAATACTCCTCAGAAACTTCTAATTTATTTTTTTTTTAATCTCACAAATGAAGACCTAGAATTTGATGAAGGTGAGGGAGACGAAGCACATCTGGTGGAGCAAGTCTTTGTAGACATCCTAGACAGGAAAAACTAACTGCAAGTACAGAGAAATTATGGAGCAGATCTCATCTTCTAAGCATGTCAGCTAATTAAAACTTACAAGACAGGTTAGTGTACAACCTTTAAAACAGTTATTTTAACAAGGTGGAATATTTATTAGGGATGTGACTGCTGCAAAGCACACTCAGAATTTTAAAAACAGGCACACTGATGACACACAGCTATGTCCCTGGATTCCTTATACAGCCATATAAACAGAAATCTCTTTGGAGATCAGTGAAACCTTTGGATTTAACTGAGGTAATGTTGTGGTGAAAATCATTGTATTGGAATTGTGTAGCCAGGTTTTGATAGTGGAGGGTCTACAGGGGTGGCTTTTATGAGAAGCTGCCAGAAGCTTCGGCTGTGTCCGACAGAGCCAATGCCAACCAGCTCCAAGGAAGAACCTCCAGTGGCCAAGGCTGAGCCAGTCAACAACATCCCCTGGGATAATGCATTTAAGAAGGAAAACAGCACAATTTCAACTTCAACTATGAGAGAGGTATCACAATAAATTAGAGCAACCCCGAAGACCAATGAAGAAGAAAGAGGAGGAGCAGGTGCTCCAGACACTGGAGCAGAGATTCCCCTGCAGCCCCTGGTGCAGACCATGGTGAGGCAGTTGTGCCCCGGCAGCCCAGGGAGGTCCATGGGGGAGCAGAGATCCACCCACAGCCCCTGTCAGGACCCCCTGTCAGGGCAGGTGGGTGCCCAAAGGAGGCTGTGACCCCGTGGGAAGCCTGTGCTGGAACAGGCTCCTGGCAGGATCTGTGCACCCATGGAGAGAGGAGCCCGCAGCAGAGCAGGTTTGCTGGCAGGACTTGTGACCCTGAGGGAGCACCTGCTGGAGCAGGCTATTCCTGAAGGGCTGTGCCCTGTGGAAAGGACCCAAGCTGGAGCAGTTTGTGAAGAACTGCAGCCCATGGGAAGGACTCACACATGAGAAGCTGGTGGGGGAATACCTCCTGTGGGAGGGGCCACACTCGGGAGCAGAGGAAGAGTGTGAGGATTCTCCCCGAGGAGAGTGGCAGGGACAATGTGTGATGAACTGACTGCATCTCCCATTTCCTGTCCCCCCATACCACTGGGTGGGAGGAGGTAGAGAAAATGGGGAGTTAAATTAAGCCCAGGCAGAAGAGAGTGGTGGGGGGAAGGTGTTTTTAAAGATTTGATTTTATTTCTCTTTACGCTACTCTGATTTGAATGGTAATAAATTAAGCTAATTTCCCCAAGTCAGGTCTGCTTTGTTTGTGGTGGCAGCTGGTGAGTGATCTCTCCCTGTCCTGATCTCAACCCACAAGACTTCAGTTATATTTTCTCCTGTCCAGCTGAGAAGGGAGGTGATGGAGTGGCTTTGGTGATCACCTGGTGTCCAGCCAGGGTCAATGCACCACACTCATAAGAGTGGGAGACATGAGAGTGGGAAACTTGCTGTGGTTCTATGCAAAACAAACAGTAGCATTTGAAAATAATAACAGTGAAGTAAAAAAACACAGACATCAAAGATTCTCTTGTTAAAAGGTATAGCTCAGTGATGAAATGCGTTCTCTAGCTCTGGTCTAAGTGTTGCAGCATTGCTCTTTGAAAAAAAGAAAGGAACTGGAAGAAACTAAAAAAATGACACATGCCGCTTGCCTCACTGAATGTTATTTTAATATTAATGTGGAAATTTTGCTTTGTGCACAAACACTTTTCTTTAGGGCGGATAAAAAAAAAAGCTCGAATGATTCTGTATCTATTTTACTGGTGATGACAAGTATGTTAATTGCTTGCAGATAACATCTGCTCTAGTAAAATCAAGATGCAGACTCTCTCTGGACTGCTAGTGCTACCCTTTGCGCTTTGTTTAGGAGGTCTGCTGCTCTTTGCTGAAGGCAGCTGAAGTGCCTTTGAATTTTTTGAGAATCTTCCAGTAACTGAAACCAAATCTGCCAGGAGTCGTGGGTCATGGCAATGTCTCCCTTTGAGCACAGGACTTACCTTTGAAGCTTGGAGGCTTTCACTGACCATGACGACGAAGTGTGCTCTGGCTGAAACAAGTTCATGGTGATCTGCCAACAGCCCTGCATGTGAGAGCCTCTGATTTCTTTCTGTTTACAGTAGACGGTTAAGGGCCTCTCCTGCTAGAAAAGTGTGAGCCTGATAAACATAATGTCAGATCTAAGGAGCCCTTATCCTCCACAGACCACATTTACAATTTTACAGTGTGCTTATGCAGCCCCTGCCATGAAGTTGCTTACCAGATGTGCCCATTGAATCCGTCAATCACAGCGTTGAAGAAGCAGCTCCAGACTGTTACCATTTCCTACTTCCCACCATGCATTTGCATATGTGCTGTGCAGCAAGCTTGCTTTAGCTTCCCTAAAATACTTGAATCTAATTAAAGAGAAAATTCTGGTCAATCTGTTATTGCAATAGCATTTATGAAGGAGCAAGGCACAAACAACTCCCACTCAACCTTGAAGGGCAGAAAATTATTAAAATCCTAATCACATAATGAATAGCAAGTAGAGGTCAATATGCAATTGCACACTTAATAGAGCTTGTTCTGTGCCAGCCAGGTTTCCACTTGGAATAAAGTTCATCCATATACTGAGGGATGTGTACAAAACTTGTGCTGCTGGTGGAGAAAAAAAGAAGTAATTTTCTTGGGTTTATTGGTTTTTTTTTCCAAGCTCTTCTCCTGTGTAGGGATAAACATCTGCACAAATATAAGATTGAAAAAATGACAAAGCTGCTGCGTTGCCGAACAGAAGCTTGTAGTGGATTGTATATCCAATCTACACTGTATCTATCTATGGACAAAAATCTATATCAGATTTATCACAGATCATTAGTGAACACAACTCAATGGTCTTTTCCTGTTGTGGCAAACCATAATTTTATTATTGAGCTGTAAAAAGAAAGGTAATGCCTATAATCCTTTGACTTTGGTTCTTCTGCTTTTTACACTGTTCACAAAACTGCAGTGGAAGTAAAAGCATATATCTCTTGGACACTAATTAAAGAAGTGGATTGACTAAAGAGAGCATTGAGAACAGCAGCAAGAATAATCAGATGTTTTTAAACACACAGAAATAGTGAAGGATTTTCTGCTATATTTTATGGAGAAGAAACAACTAGGAGAAATATGATAAAAGGTAAAATACAGGTAGCTACACATTACAGCTATGAGGAGAGTGGTAATATACTGCTCTCCATTTCAGTAAAGATGAAAAAAGGTGCTCCAAGGTAAACTCACAGCAAGGAGGATTTCAGCCTGAAACTAGAGAAAACTTTCTAACAAGAACCAGCATGAACTGGAACAAACTGATGTGAAAGATTATGAAGGCTGAGCCTGCCCTTTCTGGTAATGCAGCTGCTCCTACAGTGGGTTAAAAAGGTAGTTAAAAAGGGTTCACAAAGATATTGGCAGACTTTTTTAGCATACCTTAACAAAACAAGAACCACCTAAGGGAAATCGTCTTTCTTTTTATAAGGTATTCCTGAAATTTCTAACCAGCATCAGTCTAAAGAGAAGCTGAGTGGCAGGGTGTATCATTAAATATCTGTAGCAATGACAACATAATTTTTATTTTTGATCCCGGGTCAGCTAAGTTTTGAGGTGGTTCTGGCTGCACATTTTAGTCAGAATAGGCATACAAAGGGGATTTCTAAACTCTACAACTATGTTACATTTGACTGTGTACTGAAAAAATGCCACACTTGGAACAGTGAAAATTCTAGCCTGCTGGAAATGAAAAAAAGGAAATCTCTCCTTTTCCCCTTACCTACTGTGCCATTGCAGGAGGAAGATCCTTTCCCTCAGTCTTCTTCCAGCTCAGGAATGTTTAGCAGCTTCCTGGTATGCGATATATTCCACATGTAACCCTCGATAATGTCAGCCTTGCTCCATCATGCCTGAGGCATGGCTGTGGGTCTGCCCACTGCTCCTCTGGGGACCAGCAGATCTGATGCCACTGGCCTGCAGCCACGCCTGTGCTCCTCATGCCAGCCCTGCACAGCCACACTTCTGCCCTGGCATGGCTTGGATGGACTTGTTCTGAGGGAATATTCCAGTCCTCCCGTCTGCCACGGCTCCTGTCTGAACCCCTACAGACACCACCAGGAGCAGGGAACAGGCATCATTCCTCCCTGCTCTCAGGTGCAGCTCTTTCAAGGAGCACAGTGCCTCACATGTAGAGAACAAAGGAAACAGCTCCCATCCATCACAGCGAGATAACCCTCCTGCCATCACATCCACTCACAAGAAGAAAAGGGTTTCTGCTATGTTTTATCCTGCTTTGTTTTGACACCATTTTTTCTTTTGGGTTTTCTCTAAAGGAAAACTGTAGTTTCTCTGCACTCCTCCCAGAAGGGACAGAGATGATGTTTCATAGTAATCCAAATTTTCCAAACATTGCAGAACAGGAATTGTGGAGAGGTGCAACAACAGCTGAATCAGCCTATTTGGTGCAGCAAGAAACTTCGTATTAAGTTGTGTGTCGTGTCAACATTCATTTCTCCACAGAAATGCCCAGCTACTGCTCTTGTAAGCACTGTTTAAAAGTCTTCTTAGGAACAAATGAATATCTAAATCTCAATAGTATGGGGAATCTCAGCTACTGTTGGAAATTAAAAAGAAACCCCCAAAAATTACAGGTCAAATTACAATAAAATGAGGCTTGGTAGGTTAATTGTAGAGTGTTTTCAGTGCTGGTAATTCAGTTTACCAGATAGTCAACAAAGTTTTTCAGCACAGAACACTGAATTCAAGAAAACTGTGGGTTTGTTGGGTTTTGGGGTTTGTGTGTTTGTTTGTTTCATAAGAGAGTACTATCGATCTATGTCCTAGAATGCAGCTCTGGAATTTCTTAATTGATTTTGGTACGAATTACATTTCACTGCTTACTCTGTAATAGTCTACTAAAATGAAAATTTAGAACAGGAATTAAAGATTTAATTTCATTCATGCGATACAATTTCATTTTTTTCATATATTTGAATGGTTTCCTAAAATCAATGCTCTAAATGATTCCTAAAATTAGGCTCTGCAGTATATAGAAGAAACTCAACTTGATTTTCCAGAACTGCTTAAAACCAGCAACACTTACCAAGGGCATTCAGCACTTGTTGACTGCAGAATATTTCCTTGCCTTAACTTCTGACCACTGAGAGCCAAAATTAAGGTATCCATTCAAAATATATTGTTAAAGCTGTTATAAATTCCTTGTTTACCTCTTTCTAGTTCACTGTGCCTGGGTTATTTTTCCTCAATTCCATAAGAACGCAACTAGTTTCATTCAGATGTTGAAACTACTTTCTCCAATACTGCTGTTCAGTTTCTGTAGTTTTAACTATTTACTCTTTATGCTATAGAAATAAACCTGCCCTGGTTAAACCTTTTAGTTCCTTGACTCCCTCTCTCTCCCTGCAAGTTCTAAAAATAGGAAAGGTTGTGTAACCTGATAGATTTGCCTATTTACAGAAAGACCACTGTTACCTCCTTTCCAGCACTGGAAAATTGAAATATAAAAAATGTATATATCTGTATGGCTAACCATACAGTCTTCCTAATTTTTTTCATATGGAATGTTTACATTGTATCAAAATAGAAATGCACAGTTATATAATTGATGTGTACTATTTTAAACTAATACACACATATACCTTGATGCCAGTGTAATCATTACTAAAGTCAAAGGCAAGAGAGAATAATAACTGCCATGTCACAAACAAGCCATAAAAAGTCAATAGATAAACTTATGGTGAAAAAGAACCTAGAATCATAGAACACTAGGTTGGAAGGGGACCTCAAGGATCATCTGGTCCAGCCTTTCTTGGCAAAAGCACAGTCTAGACAAGATGGCTCAGCACCCTACACAGCTGAATCTTAAGAGTGCCCAGCATTGGGAACCCACCACTTCTCTGGAGAGATTTCAGTGGTTGATTGTTCTCATTGCAAAAAACATCATCTTGTGTCTCATGTGAATCTTCCCAGGACTAACTTGCAGCCATTACTCTTTTCCATGTGATTCCTTGTAAAAATGGAGCCTCCATCTTCCATGTAGCCACTTTTTGTATGCTGAAACACGACCATAAATTTTCCTGCAAGCCTTTTTCTCTCAGGGCTGAGCAAACCCAGCATTCTCAGTCTTTTCTCATATGAGGGGCTTCCCGGTCATTTGATCATCTTTGTGATCGTTCTCCAGCCTGTCCATATCTCTTTTCATAGCAAGGAGCAAAACTGACAAGTGCTGAATAGAATAGGAACACACTATTTCCCACTGAAACATTATAAATCCCAAAACCATTCAGTCACTTGCATTATTCACTTTCAGTTCCTGTTTTGTGACAACTGTGCAGGATTGGCAAAATTGCCTTCTTTTTAATTTGGGGGGGAGGGGGCTTTTGTTGTGGGTTTTTTTGCCCCCTTTTCTCATTATCTCTACTATACTGCAGATTATTAACTACCATGAACTTAGTATCTAAATTTAGAAATAACAAAACCTGTATTTCAGCAGCACAATTTCATGATTTCTTTCTGCTCTAAGATGTCTGTTATTGCAGAGTAAAATAAATGCAATTGCATCCATGGCTTGGAAGCCCTCAGTTGAGAGGAGAACCATAATGCACTGTACCATAAGTGTAACTGGTTTAATGAGACAGCAAACACAGCTCCTTTCTGAGGCTGCCTTGCTCTAACCCTTTACCCAGAGAAACAACCTTGGAAGGAATTCCTACTGGAAATCAAACTAAAGATATGGGGTTAAATCACACTTGTAAAAAAGTTAATTCCAAAATGAAAAAGGAAGGATAGGAGGGAGGAAAAGAGGGAAATAAGGATTAAACATTGTTTGGGGTAAAACTCCTGCAGACTTAGGTTCATAACCTGACCCTAGTGGTATCTGCTTAGAAGGCTGAAAGTAAGGCATCCCTAGCAGACTTGCCTAGAAGGTCACATATTTGTCAGGTGTGAAGCTAGAAATCTAAAAGTATCAATGAGGAATAAAAATATGCAAAAGTTACAGAGCATTCCCACAGATTATAGTGTGCACCCAAGTATTGTGACAGAGGCTAAAAGCACTCCTTTTTAAGGCTGCAGGATTTAAGAAGGCTCAAATCTACACCTTGAAGGTGTCCAATGCACTGGAATAATATTTCTGGCTTTTGATTGTCTGACAATATGCCTCCTATTTAAGGAAAATTGCATATTTTTACTGTCAGTTGTTCACTGATAAACTGCTTTAGAGATTGTGATGACACAATTTGGCAAACATTTTCTCTGAGGCACACAAAGAAAAGAGAAATGCAGAATTCCCAGTTCATCTGTGCTTTCACCATTCCCTGTTGCCAAAAGGAAGAGTCCTAGTCTCTTGTTTCAGGAGGAAAGAGGCAAGACTTTTCTTAGGTGTCACTGAAGGTTAGAACAGAATATTACAAGAAATCAAAGGATACCATGGAGCAGAAGAAGAAAAATTGAGGCCAGCTGAAAAGATGGAAGACCAAAAAGAACACACTAAAAAGTTAAGAGGGAAACTTGCATCCTACATTTGTTGTCAGGAAGAGCAAAACTCCCACTAACAAAACCTCAGCTGTTTTACAGCTAGTATCACAGTGTCCCCCTTAAAAAGATCTTGAGGGACTTGGAAGAATATTTGGTGTTTCTCTGAGCAAAGGTGCAGAATCCATCCCCTGTTAAAAGTAACCATCACCAGCAAAGGGAAAGCATATGGATATTTCCACAATAGATGGGAATATTACAGTTGTACTGAATGGGTTTCAATATTGAAGTACAAATGCATGTAAAGAACATGCTTTTAAAATGGCTTCATAGCATTGCCAAGTCATAACAAAGTCATCCTTTAGGTATAAGTTAGTCTGTGTAAAAAACGGTGAGGTATACCAAATCCCCAAGGGAATGGAGGCTTTCCAGGATGGACTACTCACAAAATGGGAGGCAGCACTGACTGATGAATACTGCTTTCTTAATGGAACAGTAATCAAATCTCTGCCGTGTGTGTTTGCAATAGGTGGTACGTGCTAGGCTACTACTGGCAAGTTCCAGGAGAAGGCATAGATAAGATAGGAAGAGAACATTTCCTGCTCTGCTTTCTGTGTTAACTGAAACAGAAAGTGGATAAAAAGATGTATTTTGTGCAGTTGGCTCAGAAAACTTCAACTCCCCCAGCACCTGGGTCCTGATAAATGTCACCAATATGACACACCACTCTGTTCTGCTCATACATCTTTAACCTCACTGCAGTCTTACTCCATAATCCATCTCTCATCCTCAAGCAAAACTGCACTGTTTGTATAATAAGTAATGAGGAAGCTGAGCAGCAGAAGCAAGAGAAGGTTTTAGGCAAAAGACATCATTTGAAACAGAATACAAGAAGCAGAATAGCTCTAATGTTATTGTTAAATACAATTCCTAATTCAGTGTTAAATGTGTAAATTCAGTGTTTCATGACAGTTACAAGTTAGTTCTGAGCATCTACAAACTCTACTTGTGTTAAACAAATTAGTCTATAAATCCAGCTCATTGTTTAAGCTCCATTTTTTAATTTTCTTCCCTAAATGCTAATTCAATTTCTGTTTGTTACAGGTAGGAGTCTGTTTGGACCACTAACTTTTTCTACAGAAAATATGTAATAATTTTACAGGGGTTTTGGGAAGTCCATCAGAAAAAGAAACAAGAAAAAATTTAAAAGACTATTTCTGACTTATCACTAGATATTAAACTCCATGTATACCCATGGATAAGTCATATTACACTGAACCCAAAGGGTGTTATCAACACTCACAGAGCATCGAACACCTCTTTTGAGGGTAATGAAGTGTGAATGATACCCAAAGATTTTTTAAAGTCTAATCTCTATTAAGTACTGCAACGATGTTTCAAAGCAAAATTTTAAAATTTGTGAGTTTTATACCTAATACTTGATAGTGTGATCTGGGAGGCTGTAAAGCATTGATTAACATTCTTTGGGCAAGTTTGGATATTTTCTTGATGTGTTTCCTCTTATCTCACGTTAATCAGGTCTAATATTATTACATGTTGCTGGAGTCCTCAGTTTGGTGGAAATTACCACAGTTTGAGAAATGTTGATCTCAGTTTCATAGTTTTTTTGCTTTGTAATTGCTTGTTTATTTATTTCTCTGCAAAGAGCATTCAGAAGATCTAAGAGGTCAGCATATGGGTGTGGAAAACGTTAAACTGGATGTAAAATTAATGCCTAAAGTTAGATAAACAACAAAGTTATTTCTTCAACATGAACTACACAGATTCCCACCTCATAGGAATACAGTAGACCTGGAAGGGGAGACCTAGGTTGTTGTTTTCTCATGGAAATATAACAAATAATGTAATTGATAAAGTCACAACATTTCTTCAGAAATTAATAGGTTGGTGCTTTTCACACCGACAGAAAGAACAATACAAGAAAAGAAAGTGTAGATACTCCAATAAAACATGAGCCACAGTGGGAAATAATTTCCTAAAGTTTAGCTCAGGATTAGAAGTGCTGAATAAAAAAGATTAACATTCAAAAGAGAGAAATAACCAGGAAAGCAATTAAGACATCAAAGAACTGAAAATCATCTGAACTTGTTATCATCCGTGGGTTTGGTGTAGATATTTATGTGTTTGCACAAGGGATTACCACAGCCCCATTATGTAGTTCTACAGTGAGAGACACCAGTGAATGGATGACACATAGGAAAACAAACCAGATTTTTATGTACTGGCCAACCAAATGTTGGTCTCCTGCTGTGTGGAGATCATTAACATTTATGGTGCCAAACCTAACCTCTGACCATTTAGTCAACCAAAAGTGATGAAAATTAAGTACAAGAAATGCAACACATTAATGTTTGATTCACAAGCTCATTGTGGAGACCGCTAAATGTAAGAAAAGATTCTGTAGAGTAATGTGGACAGATAAAAAAAGACTTTTGATTCAGTCATGGTAATGAAAACATCAAGATTGCAAACAGCTTCTATAAAAGCCTGTATCTTCTCCTGAGTTTGAACTGTGTCATGAGGGTGCCATGAGGGCCAGTGGCTCCTTTGGGTCAGGCACTGAGAGCCACAGGACTCCTCCGTGGGAGGTTGATGGGCAATACCCTGGTGGCAAGGACAGCTGGGGGCGGCAGGATCAGCCCCAGCCCTGGACACTGGGCACTTCCCTGGGAATGCACTGAGGAGAAGCTGGGACACAGGCTTGTGGGTGAGCCTGACTCAGTGGATGCAGAGCTGAGCAAGGCAGGGCTGTGAGGAGCTGGAAACTGGCCCTGCTGTGGCAGTTCTGGGGCAGGGGCTGATGGCCTTGGGGGGCTGAAATGGGGCCCTGGGCTGTGGGCAGGGCTTGGGAGCACCTGAGAGGACTGGCCAGGGTCAGTAAGTCCTGTGGATACCTCCACGTCCCTATATAATATTTAGTTTTATCTGACTTTATCTCAATTTATTTTTATTTTTCAAACTGATTATTTTTGTAATGAATTTCATCACAATAAAAGAAGTTGCTTACCTTCATCTTAGTGGTCTTCCAGTCATACAAGTGATTTCAGGGTACCTCATAAACTCCAGCTACTTATTTCCCAAAGGTCTAGCAGTCTGTGGTGGCAATTTGTTGTTGGTCTGCTGTTGTACTGCCCAGGTCTCACTGTATGACCAAAGCTGTTAAAGAAGATGCAGGATTTTCTTCCACTAACCAGAACTTTACAGTCCAAAGGAGAAGTAATAATAACAGATTGCAGTACATGAATGGAAAGGGGCATGTAAGCTAGTGAGTACTGATGAGTACTCTAGTTCTAAGGAGCACTGAAGAGCACTTGGATCTAGGGAGGGCTGTGATCTCTCAAAATGTTCCCCAAATGTCAAACAAAACCCTTCAGTGACCATATAAGAAGGGGGCAAAGACAGAATTTTCGAAACAAGCCATAAAGAAATTAATTATATGAATAAATAAGAATTCATTAGTCTTTCTGCATTAATTTCAAATCATTAAACAACAAGCAAGAGTTGCTTTGCCCTCTTTGACAAATAGGCTAAAAACAAACCACCAAACTGATCTACACCAAGCTAATCTCATTCAGGAATATCTAATCCCCAGTGGCAATGTTAGAAACCATGCTGTTCTTTGCACACTACATTGTACTCTTTTGCTCTTAAGGCTCTTCCTCTTCTACAAAGGGCTCTGTAACCTGCAGATAAATGCCATTCAGCATTGAGTTTTTATTAATAGAATGCTGTCTTGTGAAAGTTCAAAAATCCAAGAATAGGCTGTATGAACATGTAGACAATAGTGATCTATTTCTGAAAGACAAAACTACATGGAGCCAAAATATTAGAGTCTGAAAAGCCTTCATGGTTTTCCAAGGCCACCCAGAAGCAGAATTAATGAATGTTATAAGTACACCTTCTTATGTGCATCTACAGCAATGGCTCTTCCATGAATGAATAAAAAATAAATCTCAGGCCTTCTGTAGAAAGTCCACTTCACAGAGAGATGAATTTCATGTATATTTTGAGATATACTATTTAAAAAGGAATTATCTTAACTTTAAACAATTTAGCCATCAAAAGTTTGGGTGCTCGTTTTGGAGAGCAACTGTCACAGTACAAATCCTGTTTCATTAATTTAAAAATAATAGACAACTGTAGACTATAAATAAATAAAATATATTTATCCAGCAGCTACTGTCCTTTCCTGGCATGTTATACCTGACTGAAGGAGCCATAAACTAGTGTCAATAATACTTTGGCGATCCTTGTTGTGCTGTATTATTTTCTCTCCAGCATTACTTTTCCTATTGTTACTTTTGGATTTTTTTTTTCTGTGCTGTAGTAGTTTTAGCAACTGACCTGTTAGAGCATGCATTTATCTTCTGACTTTCATGTGCCTTAACTATTGTATAACAAAAGTCTGCTTCACGCAGCACTCAGCAACCTTCCCTTGTAGAGGCCGTGGCAAGAGGTATGGGCTGACAGACTCATCTCTGTGTCTCCTGATATTATTCATTGTGCAGCCCTGGGCCAATCCTAGTCTCCATGGTCTTTTCAGTTTACATTCCTTGTTCTGGAAGATGCCAAGAAACAGCAAGAAAGCATTTATTAAATTAGACAGGGAGACATTACAAAACAGGAAGGGAGCTGGATGGATGAGTATTTATCTTCTAAAGGTCCCAGCAAAAGATTTGTTCAAATTGCTGGAGATTTTATTTCATTTGGTAAGCTATAGACTTCTACCACACTTCATTGGCTAAGCTGCTCTTTTAAAATCTCATGTGCACTTATGGCATATATGGAGATACAAAGAAGTATATTACTTTGAGTAGGCCTATACAGGTGTAATGAGGTGAACTTACTATTTATTTCTCATCAGTGGGAAATTGCTCCCAATAACATGAAGGTCACAGAGAGGGTGCCAAGTTTTTTGTCATTTAAGATCTTCCTTTTTCAAGCAGGTAAAAAGATACAACATGTATAACTCCAAACTTGAGCTCAGCTGAAACAAACTAATTGCTGCATTATAAACTCAGAATGATTACTTTCTATAGGCTCTATTCAGCAAAAAGTCCCATTTTTGTGGTTTTGGCAATGGTTTCCTTGTGGGCTTCAATGTTTTAATTTTCACTGAGCTGAAGTCTCAATCAAGAGCCAGAAGTTTCTCCACACCTCTCCCTTGAGAATCAGCCTGGACGTCCTGGCAGCAGTTCTTTTCAAATATTGAAAAGATGTCATGATCCCAAAGCACATAGTTTTTGCCTTATATTTACTCATCTCTGCAGTGTACCTTAACTCTGTGTTGACATTGGTCAAGTGTTAATGTTAGCATATATGTGTTTAAACAGAAAGCAAGAACTAATCAGCTGCTTTCTCTTTTGAAGATATATGGGTAGAAACAAATATTAGTAACATAGAGTAAGAAATAAAAAATTACTCCTATAAATGGTGCAATTATCTTAAACTAGATTTCTAAATTCAGAAAACACAGGGTTAAGGTTAAACTTAAGAATCCCAAATAAGTTAGCATGTGAAAATACAGATGAGTTAACTGTAAATTTACTTGTTTCACATACTTCTACTGTACTTCTCTGTAGATTGAGTATCTGCATACATTGTAATATAAAATAAACTGTGATGAAGATATTCCAATGTCATACCCAAGGGAAAAAAAAAATTAAGAAACCCTAATTTTCCCCAGTGTTGCTTAATTCCAAGAAGAAAAAGCAGACCCAAAAAACAACAAAAACAAAAGCAAACAAAAAACAAACAAAACAAACAAAACAAACAAGAATCTTGGGTCTCTCTTTGTAATCTAGTACTATAATAATTATTATAAAAATTCTGCTACCTCATCTCGATTTCTGAAGTTCCAGGTGATGAGAACTGCATGATGTCCTGGAGCTAACTTTTTCTGCATAGCATATGCAGGTTTTCAAATACGAGCTGTAACAATTGTCTGGAGCCATACACTGAGTAGCAAAGGTTTAAATACAACTGATTTACCCTAATTTCTGTGCTTGAGACTTTGCAATCTAAAAAACATTCAGCATATTTCTATATTAACTATGTATACACAGACACTGTATAAATACAAATATTTTAATGCACAATGGAATATTAGGTGAGTTTGCAATTTTAATATGCTGTGGGGAGGATTAGGATTAGGTAAGTGCATTGGCAGTGCCCCTAGCTCAATGGCATGATTAAAATGCATTTTCTCACAGGGTGTATGGGTAAACAGATGCAGAGGGAGTTTCAAAACCTCCTAACTTCCATTGAAATGATATATAGATGATGTGCCTCAGGATACTGTGCATACACAATATTGGTGTGCAACTGTAAATGTCCAAATAAGGCCTTTAAAATGTAGCTATAAAACTGATCCTGATGTTTGTTCTCACTCAGATAAATTCTGAGTGAGAAAGCAGCAAGAGAACACCTCCCAGCCACCAGGTCCATGTCCTTCCTCTGTTCAGTCGCAATGAGCAGGTAGGCTAAAATGTGCCCAGTTCTTTGGGTATTTTGAAAAAGACTAGTCAGTACAAAAGTTATCTATTTTCCAGGTATGTCTAAATCAATTCCCCCAGGAAGACGAATCAAGTCTTTGTAGAAGTCTGAAGGAGAAATGTTTTTTGTTAAAGAAACAGTTCTGGCATCTGAAACAACTAAATATTTTTCCCTGTCTGCATATAAAAAGTAAATGGTATCTTAAAAACGCAAGAAAATAAACAAGTCACCATGGAAGCATTTCAGATCAGTTGCCTTGCAAGAGCTGTTCACAGGCATGCACTGTGTTTTATCCCATATTTATCCCCAGGTGCAAGAACACCGATAAACTGCTATGGGAAAAATACCTTTTTTTTTGCAAATTCCCATCTAACCTTACCATATTTGTTGATGTGCCAGTGACTTGTGGTCAGATGGGAAGAGGTGAATCAATTAAAGAGTCTATAAGGCTTATTATTTGCCTGGGAAGTGATGATGTAAATTTACCCTGTTAAGTCCCTTAGGGAATATAAGGAGCAACAAAGATCATTCTGAGTTTCAAAATTACCCTTCCAAAAAAACCCCAATTATTTTACAGTTGCTTCAGATAGAAGAAAGAAGGCATCATTAGAACTTAAAGGACAGCTGAAATATTTACCCTGAGGAACTATAGATAGACAGAAGGGGTTACAAATGTGTGTTGCAATAGTTCTCCTTAGAAGTACAGGGGTATGAAAGAAATACTGGAAAAAAATGCTTACAGCTAAGTCAAAGGAAGAGACAGAATGGACGTAGAAGTTAGGAGAACTTCCCATGATTGATAGGTGGATGAATATCAGTTCTAAGCATTACGAATCTTTGGTTGTGGAACTAGATTGGTTGATTCAGGTGAGTTAAACATCCGCCACAGTTTAAGTGATTGTCCATAGGAACTGCACATGAAAGATCTGGGATGCTATATCCATATGGCCATAGACATAGATTCTCTGAGACAGAAATTAGTATATTTCAACACTGAAGAAGGTAGCAACTCATTTGGAAGAAGGAGATTTTTCTGGGGAAGCTGCAGTATAGGATAGGTACACACAGTGGTCACCATATGAGAAAGAGTTACCACCTCAGGGTTGCACACAGCATCAGTTACTGGGGAATTCCCACCCACACCACCCACACATGCAGAAGCTGTGGCAGACACTGCTCTATTTTAAGTGTTCTCACCACAACTGTAGCATTTTCTGAAGTTCAATATCTTTCCAACAAATATGAAAAAAAACCAAACCAACAATGTAACCTTCTGTAATTTCAGAATACCTCATTTCTCCAGCCGTGTTGCCACTAGAGTGTAGATGGAGGACAAAACAGTGGAATGGATCCAGCAAAAGCTAAACAGAAGCTTATCACATTACAGTATAAATTTCACATGCAGTAGAAAGCAAAGTAATGAAACAACTGTTTCCCAGTAGGAACATATTACAATACTGAATGGTCAAGTTCTGATGGAAATGAAAAAACAAAATGCCTTGAGTACAAGATGCTAAAGTAAAACCAGCAACTAGCCAAATCCCCTGTCAAAATATAGGTCCTGTCTTCCCCTTCCCTTCCCTTCCCTTCCCTTCCCTTCCCTTCCCTTCCCTTCCCTTCCCTTCTTCTGAAAAACTGGGCTTGGAATTGAGACCAGAGATCAGTCCAGGCTGTTTGTGGGTGTGTTCAGTAAGTGGTTCAGTAGTGGGCACAAATCTCCCTCACCTAGCTCCACTGAACAGGATGGGAAGGGAACCTACTCACAGGCACACTGGGAGTGTAACAGTTTGTCTGAATATAACCATGCACTAAAACTCCTGTCTCAGTGTGGTTGGAAACTTTGCTGTATATCAGAAGAAATCCAGACAAAAGGGCAGTTCCAAGGGAGACACTATAGTGGCAACCTAATGCAGTGCGACAGTCTGAGTGAAATACAATCTGTAGTAATAATTTACTGTGTTATCAAAATCTTGCCAGGTTGCTGATGGTTCTATTAGAAATGGACAATTTCAGGATACCCACAAGTACCATGTCACAGAACATCAATTAACACCTCCTCATCTTTAATTTTTATAGCCTCTTTCTACAACTAAAATAGTAAATAAAGTCCTAGTTTTCCTGCTAGTAAATGAAACAGGTGCTGTGTCCATTTCAAAACAAATATTTTACTATACTAATTGACTCAAGAGCAGCAAAATTCATCCATCCCAAGAATCTTCACTGCTCTTCTTTGAATTTTTACAAGACTTATAAAAAAGTCATTACTGCTTATAGCATAAAAATATTTTCCTATTAAAACAGTGGCCTGCTTTTAATAAATCGCAACGTTATTGTTGGCTCCAGATTTCAACATGTAACCAAATGAATATTTTTTTGTGTGTAAGTCCTGAAACTTAATATACTCTGTAAAACTGCTCAAATCCTTCAACAACTCATTTAGTCTATGCAGATGTCAAGAGAGACAAAACTGTATTTTAAACTATTATATAGTCTTGATAGACCTTTCATTCATTACTATTATCTCCATAAGTAGGAAAGGTTGTATTGGCAACATTTCTACTGGATTGCTGTGGAAAGAGAAATTTGCCTTCAGTGCTATCAAAAGGATAACCTACTTGAGATTTTTCTGCATATGGGGTGCAGTTTTTTCAGATTGATAATAATGATATATGGGGGAACATTTATTCTTTCTTTTGCAGATGAGTGAGGTAAGTTGTTGGCTATCTGACTAGTTTCCTTGAGATAAAACTTCATCCATTAAATTTAAAGGAAATGCAGTCATTGCATTTGCTACTATTGTGATTTCACCCCGTTTTTAAACACAAAAGATACTCCAAAAAGGTCTGTTTAAGTCAGTCTTTTCTGCATCTGAAGGTTTAACTGTTCTCTCAGCTTCATTCTGTGTGGAAGGCTCTGCATTGAACCATGGTAAAATATTTAATTGATTTTCTTTTCATGAACAAAATACTTTATATTTACAATATGAATTATCTTTCATGTAATCTTATTATGGCTTCCTCTCAAGAAAGCACCCTTATTCTGGAGCAATATACAAATCACAGCTATCTTGTGCTGCATGTCCCTCTGTTTCTGAGTGTTTCAGCATATGGCCGGTACTCAGCACTTCCCTGGAAACTCATACTGTACTGGGTTTAACCAAAATTAAGTGATTACTTATAGTGAGGGATTTAGCTATGCCAATGTGACCTAAATGCAGAGAGAATCCCTTCAGTCAGTCTCCAGCTTGGGTGTGACAATGATCTGGAATACAGAGATATTCTTATCACCAACATTTTTTGGGCTTTTTTAGATTAAAATAGTCATATCTGTTGTGTTTAATGCTGGACTCAGTACCATCAGATACATGGCCAAAATGTTGACAGCCAGCTAAAAATTAAGCTCCTCTTGAAATGCATGCATCTCTGCATCCTTACAATTTTGATAGAACCTAACAATCTCTTTGTTGTGGGTTTTTTGTTTTGTTTTGCTTTGGTTTGGGTTTTGTTTTGTTTTTTCTTCTCAGAGCTGTGAGCCTCTATATCTTCAAAGTAATTTAGTTCACATCACCCTGGGACCACGATGGTAGAGAAGAGACAAACAACTGAATTTTATAGCATCTGAGCTGAGGTTTTCATAAGATTATAGGTAGGTATTTTAGAAAAGCATTTAAAGGCTTTAGATGATACAGAGCATGCCAGAATTAGGAGAGAGTGTCAGAAAAAAATTCTTGCCAAGGCTTTTTCTCAGTAAAGGTGGAAAGATGAGCTGCTTGAAAGGTCAGAACAGAAACTTACCTGTAACATTACAGTACATCTAGAACCACCAGCAGTGATGTCTGCAATGTGAAACGTCTCCCCGAGTTTGGTTTGCTTGAGTGTGTCTGCTCTGCCTGAGGTAGCTGCTCGATGTCTTCGCTCATATAATGTGCACAGAGAGAAAGGCTGACCAGTTCCTGGATTCAAAAAGAAAGGCATAATTGTAGATCAGATAACTTAAAAATTACATTTTGAACATCAATTTTCCATTTTTATATTTCTAAAATCTTTCTTACCACCCATGAACATCAGCAAAACCCAGGAGGGTTGCAAGCACTCAGCACTGCAAGGACCTGCTGTATAACAGCTTAAGGTGACTTTGTTTTACTCAAATGGAAAGTTTTGGTGACTACAGGCTCAATCTATGGCCTTTCTCTTGACAGTTATAAAAGTTGCCTGTGCACAGAGTCAATTCTTTGAAAATAAACCCAGCACAGCACGGGTGCCCAAACCAGCTTCAGTCACGGAGCAGCCCCCGTGAACTTCCCTCACCAACAGAGCTGGCAGTGTTGCAGGTAGAGGCAATACCCAAGCAGCTGCCACAATGGCTGTCCTTGTCATTCCTCAGGAAACTCCTCAGCTGGCAGCCATTTCAGTGGAGGGAGGCTTTTCCCCCCTTTTTTTGGAAACCGGTTCCAAGGGTTTCTTTTAACCCTGACTGCAGCTTCCCTCTGCGTGCTAGCAAAGCAGAGGGCAAAGGAAGTAATCTTCAGTCAGCTCTGCTCTGACAGGCTGGCAGAAGCCGGAGTGCAGAAATGGGGAAAAACCTGCCAGGGGAAGAAATGAGGTGTATGGATGCACACAAGAGAGACCACGCAAGGGGCAGGGACTGACTCTAGAAATGTTGGCAGCACTCCAACCTGAAGCCAAACCTGCTGATTGCTGCCTTCTTCAAAGAAATCTAGAAGAGTAAATAAATATCTGATAAAGGAGTCAAAAGCATTGCATGTCAAATAATACGAAATTAGACATTGCAGCCTTCTGCTACAAATCCTCTAGCATTCTCCTATGAAGTGGCAATACAGACTACAGAAGTTTTTTAAAGAAAGTTCTACAGCAAAAAAAAGCTCTGGAGCGCAACTTAAAGCTGTGTTTACTTCCTTTTTTTCTTTTTTTTTTTCTTTATTTTTATTTTTTGTGAAAAAAAGGTGCCATACTTTAGAGTTATTGTAAGAATTAATTAAGGAAAATAACATTATTACCTCAAGCAGTTTACAGAAGTGGGTTAAAATTAATACAACTGCGTCTATTTTATGTGAGGACACCTAGAAGGGTAAACTTAATTTTCCAGACACACAGGAAGGAAAGAATTAGAATCCTTTGCTCTGATCATTGATCAGATTATAATTAATAAGACGCCTTCTGCAAACCTAATACGTTGTATTACATTGAGGCAGACTTAAGGTTGTTTGGTGGCTTTTCGTGTGAAAATATATGTTTCTATTTTGGTGCTTTTAATCTTGCATTTGTAAGGCTTTCTGATCTTACAATGTTTGTTTTAGGAGTACCACAACAGCTGCATAAAAGGATTTTCTGCCAAATCACTGCTATGTATGTTCTCAACATCACTATAGATTTTATCTGGGAATATGTATGTGCATTCAGTCACTTGATGCAAAACAGCTAAACAGCAATCAGGAAACTTATTTTCAGTATCAAAGTGTAGTTACAATCTTTTCCCCTAAAAAGGTGTTTGCAGACAGGCATCTGGAGAAGCCCATCACTGTCTGAGACATCTTTAACTACATGAAGTCAGTGTCTGTCCCTTCAGTTATCTGGGACGGTGACATCAGCATGTTATTTCAGCCAAAGGTTGATATACAGCTCAAAGTTTTCTTGCATTTTTGACAGATTTTAATTTAATTTGCAAAGCTATACTCCTAAAAATTTTGTATTTGTTGAATCATCCCTTAATTTTCAATTTATTATTTAGAAACATCACCTAATTTCCATTTTAAAGTGCAGCTGTTGCCCATTTCCTTTATTTCTCTTTGTTTTTATAGTATACCATTTTCTGCAATGATCTCACGGCTAAAAATAAAAATTACTTTCTCTACTGACTAATGTCAGTACTTTTGCAATAAATTTCTCCTACAGAGAACTATAACTCCAATAAAAATGATGAGATCGAAACAGCTTTATAAATGATGTGCAACTAGACAAAAATATTCGTCAGCGTAATTTCATGTCTCTGCCATCTTTTTTGGACAGGGACAGGAGATTTGTTTTCCAGCAGCATCTGAGGCAATGGCCTCCACTTTGTATATAGGATTATTTGTGTCAAAGCAATTTTGCATGCTTTTCAGCTGTAATGCTCAAGGGCAGCTGAGATCTATGACATTTTGCAGTTGCATGCTGGGAGGAGTAGTCCCCCACAGGGCATACTTCCCTTATTAAAGGGATTACAATCTCCCCATTTTCTGCATATCTGATTTACATCTTCAGCTCCATGCAAGCTGCCAATGCAATCGCTTAGTTGGGCAACATTGGTATGTTTCTCTCTTAGGTTTTCCAGCCTGTTTTAATATACAATATCTGTTCTGTTCAGATCTTGGCTGTGTTGAACTTTCTTTTCTGGAGCTGCAAAATATCATAAGTTTGGCTGCCTAGCACCACTGTCTAATGTAATACTCCCTAACCCGTCTTTAAAAAGCCTGCCAAAGTCAGATTACTGCAAACATGAAGATCAGATATGTCTAATATGACTTTAGAAAAACCATGTGCTCTTTCTGCATTACTATTATTGTTCTGGAAAGAAAAGCAGCAACAAAAGGATTTGACATCTACTGTCTGCTCTGGTAGTTCCAGTGGCTACTTAGAAGAAATAGATATAATGCACATGGCAGTCCTGCAGGACATCTACATTTATTTTAATTTATTTTAATACAAATTCTAATTAAGCTGCAAGTCTCATATACAACCCTATATTGCTTTCTTCACAAAAACAAAACAAAACCAAAAACTTTCAGAATGTATTATTTTTCTATATTGGAAGTACTCATACATGACACAACCAAAGCATTTTCCACCACAGTTAAAGGAATGTCTCCTTCTATTTCTCTGCCAATCTAACACAAAAATGGTCAGAACAATGGCTCAGGAAAGGTGTCTGTTTTTCAGACGTAGAGTTTTCTGTTTCCCACTGAAGTAGACTCACTGTACTATTGAAAAAGTACTCTGAAAACTTTTATGTTCTATAAATGTAAAAACAATTGATAATATGTTCTGTATATCCTCAGACAAAAACCTTCCAGCTTCAAAAAAATTTCTTAAGTTTAGAGACATTAGTAAGGTTGATCAGATAAGGGACTTCTTTCTGAGAGATGGACAAATTCTTAAAATTTCATGGAGCTGTGACAAAACCCCATCATGGTAATATTATAGCTAGTTATCATGTCCACAGACCCCAAAAAATATAGTCCATTGTACTGCTAATTCCCCGTTATTAAAATGGATTTTACAAGGAATTGTCCAGTCAATAACTAAATCACAGCAGTGCAAAATATCCAGTACAGTAATTATCCTATTGCTACTAGACTTCCCACATTTTATTTCCAGGTTCTTCTTCAGGTGTGCAGTCAGTTTTCCTGGAAAGACAAGTTTGAGAGACATTAACACAGCAATGCTGAAGCCAGCAAGAGGAATGGTTACTTTGAATGATTTCAATTTGGAAATTATCACTCTAAAATTAGTGTGACTGACCAAGGGCAAAAAGAGTAGACTTTGGCAATGTTTGTTTGGCACCAGTGACTTAAAAACCTCTCAGAAAAAAGAAAATTGTACCTCTGTAGTGTTTAGATTACCTTCTTTTTTGCACTGCTTATGAGATCTGACCACCATCCCCTCAAGCAAAGTTATCATCTCCACAATGCTTTGGGAGAAATCTGAGTTTTGTACATGGACTTCTCTCCATCAGAAGAAATTACACCAAAAATACAACTACCTGCGAGGAGTCTACAATCACAGCACACTCATACTGAGCATTTACTCTCCAAAGAGTGTTTGGTGCACAGTCCTTGAAAGGAAAGACATGCAAATAAGACACCTCGGAATTTCTGCAACACAAGATGCTCCCAAAGTACTGGGCATGCTAGTGGCATGATATTCTTTATATATTTTGTACTGACTGTATCTTGAAAACTTCTAGATTTTAGCCAGAATGCCTTAGCTTAGTTGGTTGAGCATGGTGCTAGTAACACCAAGCTTGTGGGTGTGATGCCTGTATGGGCCACTCACTTTAGAGTTGAATTTGATGATCCTTGTGGGGCCCTTCTAACTCAGAATTTTCTGTGGGTCTGTGAAAATGGACATGAAGTGACTGAAAAATACGGTGCACTGCTAAGGATAGCTAGCTCTTCAGGTCCCAGCCATCTTCTCCCCAGTCCCTGGCGAGCGTCATGCTGACACCACTACAAAGTTTTTAAAAAATGCATCTCTTATAGTTAGTCTCCTCTCTCTAAGTCGCATCCCGAGAGACACACTGTCAGCAGGGTCTGTCCTGGGCCCTTGCATATGGTTTGAAGGTCAGTCACATCCTGTTTATATGTATCACAGGTGAGTTCTCAGGGGTGAAAAGACAGCCAGTACTGCAGCACTCAAAGAGCAGCAGCTGTCTGGCTGGAAACAGGTGGGTGTACCCAGCAAGAGTAAGAGCATCTCCTCTGAGCTAACCTGCACGTGCTGCCTATCCCACAGCCTTTGGTGGAGTCCTTACTTCCAGCTACACCAGCAGGGACTTATTAAGCACTGATCTTTACTTCCCTTGGGATGCATTTGTATAATCCACTGTAGAATTCTCCATGCCTTAGTACTGGCCCTGTAATCACTAGATAAATACTGCTTCTGCTAGCAAGCTATCATCAATTAAAACAATATGCTCAAAAATATTTAATGGTCCCCATGCTAACCCCAATCAGTACTCAGTTTCTGAAAACTCTGTGACCAAACTAGCAGATACAAATAATAAATTGGTGTTTTAAAGATAAATAAATGAATACCAAAACTGTTTCTGCGATTAGACAAACATTTCAGTGGGTATATGAATCTTGCTAACATGACATTCACAGTATAAGACAGATGTGGATTTTTCCACATTAAGGTCTTAAGATAGGATATCCCTCAGTCCACTCCTGAGACAATTAGCATATTAGCTAAATTTGCTGACAGGCATTCTATGTGAGATTTATATCTTCTTTCAGTCCAAGTGAAATATTTGTCTTTCTGCAATGTTTTCCAAGAACATACACCATGTTTGAGAACTTTACTGTCCTATTTTGATAACTAAGTCCAAAACTAATCTTAAAATGTATTGCCCAGCCCAGGTCTCATGAAATGTCAAACTGAAGCTGGCAAACGAAGATAACATCATAAACGTGGCATTCTCAGGGAGCTAACTGGTGCCATTATGCTTTAGGCTCTCTCCACTGCCACTCTGTGTACGCTTACTTGGGTTTATAACTTGGCTGCAAAAATGTTTGCTGGGCGAAACTTGGCAGACCAAGTCTTAACTTGAGCACAAATACATTTTAAAATAAATTTCCACAAAAATAAAGGGAAAAATCTGTCTACAGTGAGGCTTTGAGCAATGCATAGTCAAACTGGTAAGCTGATCTGGTAAGCTGCAATATACCCGGGTGTAAGCCCTGAGGGTTAGCTCTGCCCATCCTGTCACCGTTCCCACAGAGGAATCGACACCACAGCTGCTTTCACCCTGAAAAAGACAGGTCTCTTCTACCAGCTCAGCTGAATCAGAAGTGGGCAGAAAAAGAAGCCATGATGCTTGCAGGACTGAAAAAGCTTGTCCTCTTTAGAGCAGCTGCAGGCACAGGGCTAAGAACTCAGGGTCACAGTCTTGCCCGCGCTTATGAGAATCTGTGGCAGAGCTAGAGCTCAGCCCTTCCATGGAAAGGATTTGATGCTTCCTCATTATGATTTGCTTACACCCTTCTAGCATTCACACCCTCTATGTTCACAGAATGAGTGGAAAAAAATCATAACATCCATAACTCCTTCAGTAGTGCTTTCTCTGCCAGACTGCCAAAGCAAGTCAGATATTTGTTAATCCTCTTTAAGGTTCCCAGTTCAAGACACACTGCAGATTGTTGCCTGTCTCACAGACCACCACACAAGGAAGTAAAGTACTTTTAAGTCACTCAGAGTCAGAGAAAATTAAGACCTGTCCCACTTACCTGCTCTTTTGATGGCATTTCAGGCACAGTAGAAAGGTTTCTGCACTCTTAAGATAGTTTATGATTCTCCCACCTTGAATCAGGACTTATCCCAGATACCCTGCAGAGCAAAGAGACACTAATTTCACCTGAATATCTGAAATATGCAAGGAACTCTTCTATTTTTTATGGCCAGAGTCAGATACCACTTACTTGCATTGCAGCAGTCGTGCTATATGGCAAGGATATATGATATGGCTGGACCATCTGTGTGAGGCTGTGGGGAGGACTGGGAAGGACCCATGTACTCCTACCTTGTTTTTATTCAACAAAAATGGTAGCTCTTTTTGAACTAAAGCTGTTTGTAAATGATAGCTAAATTCAGGACAGAGAAAAAGTTTCTGATTAATAAGAAAGAAATGCAGAAGTTTCAAAACAGTTCATTCCAACATTTCTAAAAAGAAGTGTTTTGCTTTTCTGGATTAGGCTCAAAAAGCACATTAAAAAAAATTCCATTTAAAAAACCCGAAACAACCTACCAGGGAAATGCAAACCAGCCAGAAATTAAAATGATGATATGTAGCCCATAGTTTGAGCCCTCTATTTGCATATGAGGAGCATTTTGAACATCCTGTCTTCCTGGAGAGGGCACTCATTCACCTTTGAACAAGTCATTCTCACTTGTCCTTTCTGTCCCAATGAAAGTTTATTTGCTTCAAACCACCCCAGAATTCCCAATATCTGACTGGTTATGGGGTACACAGCCTTGGTTTAACACTCCTGTTCTGACTCGAGCTCTAAGAAAAAGCATCTCCATACTCCCCTTCTCAGCTTTAAAGTAAGAAAAAGAGCAACAACAGGTAAAAATTCTGAAACAACATAGTTTCCATTTTGGCCATTGAGATGTAGAATCAAGTCATGACTTGATTCTTATAGGACATGAATTCTCATAGACAAATGAGAATTTTAACAAGTTTTAAGAAATTTGTACACTTTCAGAAGAATACCTGCCTTCAGTTCCTCAACATTGTCCAGTGAAATATGATCCCATTACATGGTTGAGACACAAGTTCAAACAATAACTATCACAGAAGATTTAATGTGGTAACATTGTTCTAGTAGAACTAGAGGGTGGATTTATAATCTAGAAGATCTAGAAGAATTGAAAGCGAGTAGATTTGTATTAGCTCTTGGCATCAAACTTTATAGTATTGTCAAGAAATTATTAATTTCTAGGAACAGCATACAAATGTAAACAAGAAACATCAAGGTCAATGTCTGGTTTTACAGTGGGTAGGCAAATCAAGTCCTGATACTATTAATCCAGCTATTTTTGTTCAACATAGCTCCTGAGATATTAGCTGTTACTAGATTAAGCTCCTGGAAACATTTGACTAGATCATTGTATCAGATATACCTTTTGATCCAATCATCCACTCAAATTAGCTGGTAGTAGGAAATACTATTTCACATGTCTTTCAGTGCAAGAAGTCTCAGAAACTACTTTTTTACCAGTTCCCAACACGCAAGCAGAGATGTCCTCTGGGGCTTATCTGGGAGTTCACCCATATTCACCTCTTCAAGTTTTTCTGCTTGTTTCTTCCTGTACACATACTGAAAATGATGCTATATGTATATGTATACTAAACTATAGGCTTTCCATAGTTGTGTATTGTTGTACCAAGACATACCAAATTTGCAAATTTTTTTTCCTGCAGAAGAAACACCGGTGTTAAAAAATGGGTCACCTGGGTTTTTTTGGAATTGCAGTAGAAGTTAGCTTCACATACATGTGAAATTAAATGAAACATGGATTTAAAAATTTAATAAAGAAAACCTTGATATCTTTGTTTAAGGAATTTCATGGATGCCACCTTTAAAGACAACTGCAATACAAAGAAATGGTGGGGTTAAATGTTGAACATATTATGAGAAAATTAAGTCGATATGTGCAATCTAATATAAACACTGTTAATTGTTTGTTTTTCTTGGTTTCCTTATGCTCATTCTCTCTCCAAGTCACTTGGCGTTCATTTCTCAGTAAACCAATTACTTCAGGGCTCTATTAGATTTATGTTCACTGCTCTCAGTCAACTCTCTTATGCTCATGAAACCTTATTCATGACATGCAAGAAGAAGCCTGAAGAGAACTGAGATCCAGAGGATTGGCCAGGTTTGATAGAAAATATTAAACTGAGCCTCTGCTAAAGTCAGTCTTTTCTAGACTGCAGGGAAGTCCTTTAGAGGCACTCCGAGCTTAATTTTTCCTGTGGCAGCAGTGGCTGTATTTGAATGCTTATGACTGGATGGAGAGCTTACAACTGTTCCTCACTGTTCTAGGTTTCTGTTCCAGTCTGTCATCAACCAGCTCAGACACTGGGCATCCAAACATCCCTGCACAGAGCTGACTGCAGCAGAGATACCAGTGGAGGCTCAGGACACCAGAGGGCATGAGGAGAACCTCCTGACTGATGAAGGCTTTTAAAAGCTCAAATATGGTTTTCAGCTGCATCCTTACAAAAGGCCAAAAATCTTTCCAGCTCCTTTGAAAGGAAGCTGGGTTATAATATTATGATAGACCAAAGCAGCAGTTTAAAATTACTTATAATTAATAAGCTTGGCAGTCTTTGAGATGACTGCCATTTTGTCTTCACCAAGTTGAAAGAGGATTGCTCAATATTGGCATTTTCCTTTGCCTCTGCACTTAGTGTCCATTCTCCCACTTTCTCTCTCAATATAATAAGATAAAATTTTGTTACAAACTCTGCTGCAATTTCTCAGTAATCTGAGAGGATAACCACAGCTGCAGTTTTGAGGTTACCAGCAATTCCTGCTACTAGCAACTTTCCATCAGTCTTGTTAAGAAAGTTGCCACAATTTTACCACAAAGAGTAAGTCTGTGGCATACTGTATAACTTGCATACAATTGCCCTTAGCTTAAAAAAGTGATCATTTCTGCTAACAATAGGTCTCTAAAACTGCTTCAAAATAGAGCTTCAGCCAACGCAATCTGGTTTATATTATGCAACGTATTTTAATGTGAAACCTTTTAATAGAAATCATCACTAGAGTCACTTTGAGATAATACCTCCTATCTGCAAGACTTGAAAAATTGATTGTAATACTTGCTTTTTGGATAATTTGTACTGATTTATACACACACATACACACACACACACACACACACACACAGAGAAGACACATCACTGAAAGCATGTTTAGCCAAAACTTAAGTACAAGTTATTTTGTAAACATTATTAAAGTGCATGTTCAGCAAATCCATTTGGCTGCATTAGCTCATACATTCACATAGCTTCTGAGTGAGTGTTAGTAAGTTAACTTTTTAAGCTGTGTTAGTAGTAGTACAGAAGAAAGTCTATACTAAATTGTGCCTGTGTTGCCTTTTGATTTCATAAGTTATAGAGATCTTATATACAAACTCAACTACAAAAAATCTAAATCTATGAATACATATTGATATCTAGAACTAGGTAAAACTGGCCTGGTTAAGGATTTTTAATGAAAATTATCTAATGAAATTATTTAATGAAAATTCATCTAAATTGATTAATTTGGAAAAGTTTCAGTTTCTAATGACTTACTTTGCTGAACACCACTGAAACACTGAATCATTGTGGTTTTCATTGCATTATTTTTTTGTTATGTCTGCAAAAGTATGAAATTAATTCTCCAAGATAAATTACAATTTAATCAATGATTTTAAGCTGGGGCATTTTTCCTGTATTTCTCAAGTCTCCCACTTTCATTTGAGTTACACTTTCAAAAAGACATCAAACATCAAAAAGTCTTCTGTAGAAAGCTAAATAATTATTATTTGTTACCAGAGCTGATTTTGCAACAAGTCCAGTCATTTGGCATGTGGTTTTTTAGAGGCATATGTAATCAGGTGTGTCATTACATGTACATTTTGCTTATAGTCTAATTGTTCAATAGTTCTTCTTGTTTTATGAGTTAGCATATCTGTGAGAAGTATGGACAATTTAAACACTGAAGGATTGTGGTTTTGATCTAAGAAAACATTGTGACTGATCATATAGGAAAAGTCCTTAAAATACTAAGGAAATATATATATATATATATATATTTAATAGCAAAAAAATTCACCTATTCAGCCAGTTTTAATTTTTTCAGAGGAGCTTGACAGTATATCATATTGACTAGTCATTAAATGCTGACACTATAATGAAGCTGCCTTCACTCATGATTATATCATTCTCTCCATTACTGAAAAGACTTTAGCTCAACCATCCGTTTTATAGTGTTTTCTTTACTAAAAAATAACATTTTTTCCTGATAAAAATGGAACCAGTCTGTTCTTCAGGGTGAAAATCAATTTTCCAAACCTCTGCTATTTTAAACCCTGGCACAATGGTAAATCTACAAATCCCAACTAATTTCACTGGTGTGGGATGTCCTTGAAACAAAACAGATGCTGGAGATCTTTTTCTGTACTGCTCAGTGTGAATTTTTGGGTTCCGGAAACCAATTAAAAGTGATAGGACAATTATTGGGAGCTTTCACTTTATCACCTTTTAACATTTATCATTTGAATGCTTAATCTTGAATCAATATAATGCCCAGAAAGACTCCTCACTATTCATTCCATTCCTTCTGACAGTGGAATTCTAATAAAACAGAAGTGTTGTAAATAAATGGACAAACACTGAGCTGAAAAATAACTAAGCATTTGCTTCCAAAAATTTTAGCCTAGGAGTCATTTCAATTTTTTTAATATCATTAGTGCCAGCCACTCACATGTTTGATCATGTGACATCCAGCTCGGACACAATGATAGAAGAGATTGCTTTCACAAATCTTTAAACTAAATAAACAGATCCCCAGGTAATGAAGGTCTTGACTATCAGTAAATTATCTCTTCAGAATGCTTAATCTTCAGAAGAACTTATTTCTTCCTGACCTGAGGGCAAGTTGAATTTGACACACAGCCCAACAGTGCTTAGACTAAAGGTAGTCTTAATTAGCACTGTTAGGACACTCTCTTAGTGGTCTGTGGCCATGTTGATGATCTAAAAAATCTTCTTGACTACATTTTTGATACAGAATCAGGTGCTACATTACTAATACTGTGGCACTTATTGTTCACTTTCAGACTGAGGCTGAGGTATCCTCCTGCCTATGAGTTTGAATCTATCCCATACAAAAGAAAAAAAAAAACATCTTAAAACACTACACTACAAAGAAACATGGATTTGGATGGCTTTTTTGCCCAAAGAGCATGGGAAAGTTATGAGAGTATTAGTGAGTTAGGAGTTTTCCCCACTCATAGTACTATATTTATAAACCAAGACAGAGTTTCTTGGTGGACTGACAAAATTATTCAATTGCTCTTCACAAAGTGAACAAGTTTTAAATGTTTTGCAGGTTTCTGTAGACAAGGTGTAATGGTTCTGCTGAGACACACCACATTCCTGGCTCCCAATGAAGTATTTAATCCTTACCTTCTTTCTTTTTCTAGCTTTGAGCCTTCTTTACAGATACAATATTGCACCTATTTATAATCAAGTTGATTTATTGAAAAAGATGTCTTTCAGCAGATCTGCCTCCTGCTCTCTCTCTGAATTACCCTGTTAATGTGGTCTCCTAATCGGACTGCTGTAGCTGTGTATAAATTCCTTCTTTTTTCAGAACAATCCAGTATATATTTTTATGATGAAATTTCAAAAGCAGCAATGTAGCATTAAATTACAAAGACAAGCATTTATGCAACCATTCAATGCCCATGGCACAAAATGGTAGTCCGCAGTCGTAATCCTCCAGAAAGCATTTCCTTCTTGAAATGCTTGGACTACTTTTTCGGCATGAAAGAATTGACAGTTGTTTCCTAACATACCAGTATGCATGAAATTCATCACAATGCAATCAGCACAACCCTTGTTCTACCTTACTCTGCACAAGTCAGCTTTGCAAGGGCTTCTGGTAGATTTTGTCATGATGCACCAGTGAAGCAGAGTAGTTCCTTCAACCATGAGTCCCTGCTGTAGATCTCACTGCACTTCTGTAAGGTGGTTTCTGTGTTTCTCCAGTCCTACACTCAAATATATTTTTGTTTGTCCTACAGGCTCAGAAGCTTGACTCGACATATCACATTGCATATGATCTCCTAACCTAAGGTGCAATAATCAACCCAAAGAAAAGTCATGTAACAAATGCCAAATGAGACAAACCTTCTTCTGATTATTCACTCTTTCATATTTTTCAACTCAGACTAATGATTTGCAATTCTTCTCATAAAGGAATTTATCTTACAATCCGCACACAGTAGCTAAGCACTTCCTCATATCTCTAGCCATTCATTGTAATGAATGAAATAATTTCTTTTCCAAGGCAACTTGAGGCTTTTATTCTAATTCATATCATCATTAGGATATTTTACTGTATAATCCAAACATAAACCATAGAGAAGTTAGACAGAAAGAGATCACAGAAAAGAAGTTGGTCATCACAGGTAGAAAACAATAGGTAAAGTCTGAGAACTAGTCTCTGATAAGTTCTCATACACCAATGTCTACTCTGTCTGTGAAATGGTTCTGCACTTTATCTCAGCTGCTGCCTCAGCCAATGCTTCCCTTGTACTGTTCAAGAGTAATGCTTCATGAGATTGGCTGACACCAGGCAGTTAAGCAGATATTAAAAAGCTTCCTGAAGACCACAGAGAGAGAAGTGCTTCTGCATACGGGCCTATATGAGCAAGATAAAACAATTCCAGAGACTCCTTCCACTTCTATATTTCCATTTCAAACTTTCCTTGCTGTTCCATGCCTGTAATGTCTATGTTCATTAAATACTTGTACAAAGTAAATCTACAAACAGATTTCCTAAATGCCTTTTCATCTGCATCTGGTTAGGAGCCCATCCCAGAGTGCCACTGGGCCATATTCATCCCTAAAACATCCAGATGAGGTTGAAATTCAGTCTCTGAATTTGCCATGTTTCAAGTGGTTCTGTGCTAATTACTGCACCTCCTGTAATATAAGTTGTTTTTTAACTTCATTAGGAAGAAATCCAGAGTAAACTCTTTTCCCTATTACCATCAGCAGAAGCTGTTGATGGAATATGCTCAGTCACAGTGGACCAGCCAGAATAAACAGACTGTGGTTTCCTGTTCCAAGGAAGGAAACAATTGGAAGGAAGCACATAAAAGAGGCTGCTGCTTTGTAGGTAAACATAAGAAAAGGTGTACAAGCCACGTACTCCCTTTTGCAGCCAGCTCAGTCCAAAAAGACCAAGATTATTGTGCATGTATCTGAAATGAATCCAGGATCAAGTAACTCAATATGAAAATCCAACTGCTGACAAATTGTAGTTCTTGAAATACACACGTCTCTTGAAGCAGTGGAAAATCTACCCGGTAGAAGTACAAATTCTGATGACACAAACAACTGGAGCAGACAACAATAATTAATTCTTTTATGTCTGCTTTAGTTGTTAGCTACAAAAAATTCTGCATGAAGATGGGAAAATATTTATTATTTTTATGCTCCATCTTCAAAAAAATGAAATCACTTTCTGATGCAAATTAAAACCACAGCCAATTATACATTAAAAACCAAAAGCAGCTTTATTTCTAGTGCAGCTTTTTCTTCATTAGGTGGGTTACAATGTATATTGAAAAGCTTTTTAAAATACCCCAGGAATGATCATTTCATACCATATCTAGACAGTCAGCCTTAAAGATATTTCCTACAAATGACATGTTGCATGTTCTCAGTACCAGATTTGGCAGATCCAAGGAAAAAACCCTCATGATTCAGTTGCTTTAAATGTTCCACATTGTCATAACAAATGATTGACAACAGCCACTGAATCTATGGTGGAGTGTTCCAACTTTGGATACACATCTGCTGAGCTGAAGGTACTTAGGGAGCTTTCTCATTTGCATTTTAACAACTTGGAAAAATAACCCACAAAAAAATCTATGCTTTCAACTTTTAATACCCACCTTTAATTTAGCTTGCTTAATATTGCTGACCATTTCTCATCTTATATTATTTATATTGCCTTAAATGTTCAGCATCACCTGAAAAAATAAGGTGCTTGGACTACACCCCACCAAAACTCTTGCAGGCTGCATCATGTCTAGGAAAAAAGGTCACAAATGAATCTGCACCTGATTTCAGGGTGTTACATATCAAATTTGGGCTTTCTTACATTTTAGGGAACCAGAGACAGCTTTGGGTAACTGTGGTTTCATGCCTGGAAGTGAAATTGTGATTGACTTTTCACAATCTAATTTATATATTTTATATATATATTTTTATATATATTTAATTTTCTCTTTTGCCTATAGTTTGAGAAAGGACTTGTAACTTTTACAGCCAGTGAAGTGATGTGAGAGTAGATGAAGCAGAGGGATAGAAGCAATCCAGGGTTTCATCAGGTCTATTTTTTAAACAGTGTTTTGTCCTGCCCCCTTGCTATCATAAGGATTTTCCTCAATAGTCTGTGAATGGTGCTTTAGCTTTCCTGTACATATTTTCTTTGGCTTATGTACTAAAAAGCAAACCACCATATCCTCACTTGGTTTTATAATTTCCTTTACTCACATTATTCCTTTATGGTGATCAGGAACCACAGAGGGCCTTGAGCTCTTGTGAAACTCTGTAAATAGGCCTCTTGGTACAGCAGCATCCCATAGGTCATGCTTCCCTAAGCACAGTCCCCACCTGAGTCAGGAAACCTGTGGCCACTGAGTTCGGTGTGGGTAGGATGAGACCTTAAGGGTTCACTAGTTACCAAGCGCTCCACTGCCCCAGTGATGTAGGGGACCTCAGTTTCATACAGCCTTGCAATGTTAGCCTCACCAGGGAGCCTGATAATCCCCAAATGATACTCTTGGCTCTTTGCACTGTTGCCTGGTAATGAAAGCAGAGAAAGGATTCCAGCAGTGAGCCATCACCTTTCAGTCCTTAAGGAAAAACACACGTATGAAGAGAGGCACACAATTATGCATGTGCGCACGTATGACTCCCCATATATCATGAAATGTCTGGCCAGAGCCATGGTTGGCCTGTGGAAAATCTTATCTTGGTTGGATTAAAATATACCTCACCTCTTAAACCTTTTTCCTTCATGAGTGTAGTCATCGTGTTACCTCAGTGAACTGCATTGTATCCAATGCCTTGTGTGTTTGAAAAATTATATGGTTAAGCAAGACATTTCATAATCATTAATCTATAGTTAACTTAGCCTGCTGTATTATGCAATACTATGAGGACCAGCTGGGGCCCACTAACCAGAAAGCACTTTTATGGTTTCTCTTAAGGGCCATTAAATCAACGTGATGAGAGCACAGCTGGAAAATATCCTACAAAAATTTATCAGATCCCACACAATATGTAAAGGGACCACTCTGTGCAACTGCAGACTCAGCACCAAACACTCTCAGCTGAACCTGCAGGTGGAAGAACATTTACAGCACAGCTCGTATCCAGTCCTGAAAATGCCTGCTGCCTCTCCCTTTTCCCTTGTCTATGGGGCTTTCCATTTGAGCCTCACCAGCTGCTATAATTGCTGTGGATCCCTTAGGGGTAGATTAATGGGATCATCTGAGCAGCCTTGTCGGCAATTGCCATGCTGCCTGCTTAAGCCATACGAGGCAGAACTTCCTAGCAGGAAAGCAGGGGATGCTGGCAGTGCTGCCTCCTTTACCTCTAGGACACTCTGGCAGGGGACTGAAAATTGCACACTTTTTTCCTTCATGTTTTGAAACAGAAGGCAAAAAAGAGGAAAAAGTTATTGATCCCTAAAACCCACATGTTTCATGACTGTTCACACATCTAGATAATGCAAAATAATTAAGAAGGAATGCTGTAACTGAGTTATAATGTCCTGCAGAATTAACATCTGATGGAATAAATCAGATTAGGAAGTAAGTAAAAAACATATTAATCAAAATAGAGCAGACAAAAACCCCCTCACCACTATACCTACTTCATGGCAGCCTAATGGGTTTTAAGCCTCAGAGCAATTTCTTTAACACCTTTCTTAAATGCCTATTAGGACCTGATCCTAAGGGTCTGTTGAAGCTAGTGTAGTTTTGCTGTGGAATTAACAGTCTCTGGATCAGATCCATAAATGAATCAAACGAAAATATGGTAGAAAGAGAAGAGCTAAGTTTTGAAAGAACTCTGGCATTAGAGGCAAAAGAGAGGAAGTGCAGTCCAAAAGGGACATTACGAAACAAATAAAAATGAACAAAAAATGAACACATTTCTGGGAGATTCCAAGCAGTGGTCCACAGGCATTTTTGCACACTGGTCCAAAGGTAATCACTGTACATATCTGATAATCACAAATTCTGGGGTGTGGTCTAAAAGAACATTAGAAAAACTTGATATGAGAGGTGTTGTTCCTACCAGACCTTACATTCAAATCTCTGCAAGGCATAGACAGGTGTCTTCCTACTTCTAGGCACAACTGGCTGTGATAAAGCCAGACAGTTTATATATCTAGGCTTATCATGAATGGTTTTATTTATTTATGTTCCCTTCCTATCTTCTCCAGAATGAGCAACCCACACAGTCTGCTTCCCTTCTTCACTCCTCTTTTTTTGTGATACGGTGCTGTCTTTAAATAAGACTCTTCTGAAACAGCTGCTCTCTTTAGTGCTGCAGTATTACCAAATAGCTTGGGGCAGCAACTAAAATGAAACAAAGGGGGAAAACCCATTCTGGAAAATTGTATGAGGGCAAAAGAGTGTTTTGAAGTAGAAATGAAGGCCACTGCCAAATTAGAACTTAGCTATTCACCACAACTACCAGCTTGCCACTTGCAAAGGGAGCCATAATCTTAAAGGATCACATTTTGGCAGATTGCATGTGGACAGTAATTACAGAATAGCATATTGTCAGCATCATGCATGTATGATAAACACATATGCAATTGTAGAATTAAGTATGTGTGTATATATTTGAATGTATGTTATGTGTATGATTTATACCATCATCTTAATCCGTGCTGTGTTTCCCATGCATTTGATATTTAGAAACACACACACAACTTATATCCCATTATTACCATACTGCACTTTGATTAAAATTCCAGAAAGATCAATCCCATCAAGACATCATTTTCCCTGTCACCCCTCCAGACTAGGAAAATCTAATTTTAAGCAGCTTTGCAAGACCAGAGGACTCCCAGAGAAAAGATTAATAAAACCTTTTTCTGAACCACTAAAGTCTTTGGAAGATTTGTCACTGTCTTCAATGGGTGCAGGATCAACTTCTCAGACTGAATAGGAAGACTAGGATCAAACATTAATGCAAAAGTCTGTGCTCAAATGGAGAAACCAGCACCTTCTTCTTCCTGGGACTTCTTTATAAGATTGTGGACCCTTATAGCAGGAGCCACAGGGAAGAACTGTTTGGAGTGAGGAGGAGAGAGAGACAAGTGGTGACATAACAAGTATCAGCCTCCAGACAATGTACTCAAAAGAAAATTCTGCTTCACACTGTGCTATCTTTTTTCTTCTTGTCCTTGTATCTTCTGGGATTGCACTGAAAACAAGTCAAGGTCTTCATGGGAAATCTCCCTTACAGACATGATGCTGAAGACTAGAAGCATAACACAAATGAGATTCAGGACATGGCTGAGGACAGGGGCAGCTGCTGCTCATATTCAATAATTCTTTAAGATTTTATGTCTCCCCAATGATATTCTTTGTGTGCGTAAGAGGTTCTACATTTTTCCCAGAACAGAAGCTTTAAAAAGAACCTCACTTAGTTTTCAAAAGTGCTATTGGTTCTTAAACATATTTTGACAGGCTTGCTGCTGTTAAAATATATTGATATAACCAAAGGAGAAATACCCTCTGCAGTAGTTAAAAGTTCTTTTTACTGAGGAAAGCTGAAATTAGTTTCCAAACCCAAAGCAGGGGAAGTACTGAATTTTTGAATTTTAAAAACACAGAAAGTGAAGCCTCCCTAAGGTATACAAAAACGTAGAGGGAGAAATTGTATCTTCCCAAGTTTTGCAAAATGAAATGGGAAGAGGAGGAATTCATTCTTTTCAGAAACAAAAGAGAAAACAGAGGATAAAAGCTTGGGTCATGAGCACCAAGCAGGCAACAGTATTACATGTTGCTGCATGCAATCTCTCCACACAAAATGTAGCCTTGCACAGGATGCTCCTGGCCTGTTGTGCCTTTAGACCAACACGTGATACACAGGAGAAACCAGCAGAAACCTCCTCTATGATTGTACACTGATGTGTGCCACACCCATAACTGTTACAATATGTCAGATTTATCAACTCTGTGAAAAATCCCAGTAAGAATCCCAAGGAGTTTCAAATATATTCCAGTTCAGATTCATGTTCCACTATCAATGGCACCTAAGGAAAGAAAGGACAGACCCTGACATTCTGGCTATTTCAGCTTCCAAGAGGATGTCTTGCTGTGTTAATCCTTATTGACATCCAGACCACCAAAATGTACAAAGTGCTCATATCCCCTTAATAACATTTCAAGAAAATATGTGGGTAATATGGCTTATTCACCTCTTTTAAATATGAACAGGGCTTCAATATTATTTCTTTTAAGAATTCTCTAAATATTTCATGATCCCTTAGATCAAAATCTGCTCCTTGCAATTTTGATCCCATCTGTTTAATTTCACCCAATTTCTTGCACTTTAAAGACTATTTTTCAAGAAGGAATATTTTTTTTCTCTTCTTTAAATACTTCCTCCTCATATTCCATCCAAAATCAATATTTTTAATTAAAAATAATTTTGATTCAGGGTTTCTGGCAAACTCACGTGTTCATTCTTGAGACTACTCAAAATGAAAGAAAATCTCAAGGTCCCTGCAGAACTAAATTCCAGAGCTTGTAAAAAATTCTTACAAGAATTTTTTCAAAGCAAAAAGTTGAAGTATTTTCAAGTACTGGCTCAAAAGTGGTGAAATACATGGGTAAGCTAGGGGACAATGAGCACTAAAGAAGATAACAAGAAGAGGGAACAAAAATCTTTCGGAGTCCATTGAATAATTTTTGGAAATTTAGAGGTATTACTGGAATCCTATGAAGAATTTGTTATTCTACTTCAAAATTAAAAAGAAATGGTACAGGGACTTCTCCATTCTCTGTTTGGTATCAGAGAGATTCTGAGAAGACCTACATAAGCAACAGAACTCTTTGTTCCAGTATAACTAATAATTTAACTAGATCACTTGCCCATAAAAAGAACCCCAACAGATAAGACCTTTTAAAATCTGATGATTTAAGAAAACCATAACCCCAAACCTGTGTAACAAATAATCCCTAAGTGAAAGAATGTTTATTTGCTGTTGCTAATTGGTACTGTCCAGTATGTGGCCTCAAGTTCTATGGCATAAGTTCAACTTGCAACTCACCAAAGGCTCAGCCTTCGCTTTCATGGGGGTAGTTCATAAAGCCAGAGCTCAACAAATTAAATTAAATGAGCAGCTGCAACGGTCTCACCTCTTCTGAGTGTCATGGGTTCAGTACAGATCACAGTTCAAGGAGGTAGGTCTTGTGTTATGTCTCTGATGCCATATGTAGGGAACCCTCAGGTGTCAAATTTGCTGTCAGCGAACTTTCTCAACTATCTGGTCATGGACATGCCCAAAGCACACAAGAGCTCATGGTATACCAAGGAGTGTCAAAAAAAGCCACAAACAACCAGTTTCCTCTTCTGGCTTGAATCAGGTTCTGCAAAAGAACCCCAAAGCAAAGCAAAGCAAAGCAAAGCAAAGCAAAGCAAAGCAAAGCAAAGCAAAGCAAAGCAAAGCAAAGCAAAGCAAACCAACAAAAATAACCAAAGCAAGAGCAAGTAGTTCCCCTTGAATTCCTTCCTTTTGTCAAGGCACACCTGCTTTACCATGAAAACTCAGTGAACAAGAGTAGTCAGTCGTGATTTAGAGCCCCTGTCTTTAGCTGCCAATTCTCCCTGGAAGGCAAAAGAGTACCCAAATACCAGGATACTTTTGATGTATTTTATTATGAAACTATTTCATACCAAGTTACACACATCTCACACTTTTTTAAGGGCTGGCTTAGTGAATTTAGAAATGTAATCCAAAATAGAGAAAAACACTTTCTTTCAAATTCAACTTATCTATATTCTCTACATTGTACATTGCTCACCGATTAATACACTACACCAAATATTGTTTTTCATGGATGCCATGCTTACATCTGTCTCCCTCTCTGCTGTGCAAAGAGTTGCCTTGGATATAGGTACTGTGAGTTAGACTACTACTGTGTCCAAATATTATTGTGATGCAAAAGGTCAGATTGATGACCCTTTGAAAATGCCTCCTTAGTCCAAGAATCTGTTCTACTACAAAGAAATGGACATTCCTGATGACATGCTGTTAACACACAAAGGAAAATCTGATCAACTCCCTCCTTCACTCTGCTTCACAAATGACCTTCTGCTTGGGGAAGCATTGTGTAAGCAATATTTCTTTCCTTGTATAAGGAATATTATTCAAAATGAAAACCCAGGCCTCCCTTTGAAAGACTTCAGCCTGTGACATTTCCTTTTAAAAAGTACATGAGTATGCTGATTCTCATCTTATTTATACCCAACCTTTACAAATATCAGTGGAATTGCTATGAATTTATACTGCTGTAAATCCTTAAACACAGTGCTGGAAACTCATTAGAGCTGATATTTTAACCCATTAACTTATGAACTATTAACATGATGACCTTAATTTACCATGAGATCAGACCAGCAGACAAGGAGCCAATAGAAAAATAACTATCACTTTTATGCACAACTCCCTGAGCTCTTCTAATATCTTTTAGTTGCATTTTAGTTGTATTTGATTGTATTTTGGCATTTGATGACAGGACAAGAGTTTCTTGGAGTCAGTACCATGAAAGACAAATCGCATCACCTATCAATATTTTTTTATGTAATATACATACATAAAGCTATGGGGATTTAAACAGGTGTATCCTCCATTATAAAATCTGTTATATATGTTTCTACTGAATACATTGGGCATGAAACTGTTGCCTACTTTACAAAGCGGAACCTAAAAGAAAAGAAGTTAAGAATAATAAATTAGAAGAATTATGACTCAAAAAACAGAAAAAACAAACAAAGCCTAACAAAACTAAATTAAAAGTTTTCTCCTAGGTTCAGCAACTTTGGAGTAATTTCCCCTATGTAAGTCTAAGTAGCAGAAATGACAAGTTAGTTCAAAAGCTTACCGTTGTAAATGCAACTAGATGTTAAATAACATTAAACATTCACTTCTGAGTAAACCACTTACAAAGAGATATTTTAAGGGTAGTTTATACATTCTTAGTTTCTTACATGATGTGAGTACTAAAATAGAAACTTTCCCAAATGAAATGGAAATAGCATAAATTATCCTATTGGCCTTTAAAGGCTTAAGCTATAGAACTGTGTTTGTATGTGTTTGGGTGCTTTCTTCTCCAAAAGATTATCAAATGGCAGCCAGAGGCAGCTCAAGGTATGGGGTCGACTTCTCTCAGGCTGTCAATCACCTAGCAGCTGCCATTCATCTTAAACATTTGTTTGGATAAAAAGATGTCTTCTCTATTTTTTAAACTTTGTGTAAATAATTTTTTTAGGCAGGACTAAGAAGTCCTGAAAAAGCAAAAGCAGTTCCCTAGTCCATTGATGTCAGTTACATTACTGTGCAAAGGAAGGAAAGGAAAGTCAGGAAAGAAAAAAAGCCAATTCTCTACAAGCACAACTGCATTTAGAACAAAATTTTCAATCAGCATTCTGGTCTGCTTCCCTAGCAACTAGGAGAGAGATTTTAGCCTGGGAACTTCAGAAACCAGATCTCACAGCAAACAATCCCAGAGGAAATACTTGTAATATGATTTTGTAGGAAAGTATGCATGATCATGATATTTGGTACTTATATTCACCATTAGTCTGCATCTGTTCTGAGTGGTTATTGACAACACATCAATAGTATTTCTGTGATGATATGGTAAATGCCACTGGCATTGTCTGGAAAAATACAACATGAAGGACTAATCTAAACTGATCAAGGAATGAGAATTCATCTGGGACAAATTCAGAGCATAAAAGGGGAGGGTCATTTTCTTTGAGGACCCTTACCTGCATTTGCACAAACAAGAATCTGAAAATCTGTGCTTATGGAACTTATTTACAACTGACACTGAATGCAGCACTAGGTTTCTTTATGTTTCTGCTTACAACTGTTCACATCAGCTTTGAGAGAACACGATTGAAGTCAGAAAATACAGTTCTATCTAAATAAAAAAATATAGTGCAACTTTGTCAAAGAAGAAAGGACATCTAAAAGTGCAACAAAAAGGTAGCAAATAAAAATGCAGGCTTGTTTTGGTCTTCGGGGGGAAAATGTATTGACATTTCTTGTGTAAAAGGCTATGTTGAGCATTACATGCTTTAAAAAGGTCATGTTTAAAACAAAAGTCATGTCTAAAAACATTAAAAGTTTTCAGCTTTTTAAATTGACATTTTGGAACTAGAATTTAGAACAAAGTTCTGAAGCTCTCCATAAAACAGAATTTTTGGTGTATATTTCTTTATTTTTCTGGCCCACACTGAGATATAATGGTCGTAACATATAAAGCAATTTTAGCTTTTGAAAAATTCATAGAGAATAACAGCCAAACTCACAAGAGTCTTAGAAATAATTTATCACATTTAGGAAACTCAAGGAATTCTCTGCAATATCAGTTGAATCTAATGAGAAAATAAACTCATTTTAATATCCAAAGACATGACAGACATTTCATTATTTACCATCACATCTGATTGCAAAAAAAAAACCAAGTGAAAGCTGCTTAAATGCCCATCTTTTTAGCAGTTATATTAATAAGGCAGATATTAGGAATAAAAATAATTGTAACACCAAGAAAAAAAATTCTTTAGTCCAGCATGATGGGTAAAATATTAGCCAGTAATGGATGGAGAGAGACATTATAAGGAGACAAACTTCTCTAAAATAGTCCTTTCTCTGGCTTTCCTTCCAATGCACCATCACTTAGGGACTTGCAGAGGCAGAGGCTGAAGCCTGACCATCAACTGTAAAAGCTGTGGATAGATCTATTTTCCCTAAAGACACATAATATTTTTTGGACTCGTTTATACTGTGGGCCTCCACAGCATCCTGTGGCCATGAAAGCAAATATTTGATAATGTATTTTAATTAACTAGACTGATTTTTCTTGCCCAAGTTTGAGTCCATTTCATCTCTATCCAAAATATTTCAGCTGTGGAGGAGGAAGTGTTAGATTTTTTTGGGGGTTGATTTTTTTTTAAGAGCTTGCTAGAACAAATAAGGAGAGCAAACTAGGATTTTATTTGTGGATGTTCTCATTGTAGATCAAAAGACTTTTGAAAAAGTCTAAAGTAAGATTACTTTTAATGAAAACCAGAACAGAAAAGTGAAGTCTTGACTGGAGTTGTAGTTCACACTCCACCATGTGAAAGCAGTCATTAGATCACTGGATCTTCAAAAATTTATGGGTAGTGGACCTCAAATATATCTGCTTCAGCTTAGCATAGGATATTGATAGGTACCAGACTTTAGTATTGTTATTCCAATACAGCCACACACAATCCCCTTATGTAGGGGTTACACATATCTACCTTAGAGAAAGGACCAAAAAAAAAAAATTGTCTTGAACTGTTCAGATAAGGAAGGAGGAAAACTCAACTGATTCCATGGCCTTTTCTAGGACTTCAGAAATGGTAGGGAACCTTCACTCAAACAATTTTTATTATTCCAGAGAGAAATGAGAGAAGAATTAGGGAGAAGGTAGATATTCTCACAAAGATTTTTAATTCTTAAAAAAAAAAACTTTTGCAGAAAATACGCTTGTTATATAAGACAGCAATTTCCAATGCAGCACTAGCCAACACTGATTGCAGCTGGAATTTGTCCTCTTTGGTTTTGGTTTGTTTGGTTTTTTTTCTCTATAATGGCTGCCAAATGATATACCACTATAACAGGTCAACCTTTCTTTCAGTACCACCAGATATAAAAATTAAACTGAGGATGCTGTCAATTCCCTCTTAGTGCCAGAACAGGAGCAAACCCAAGACAAGTCTAAGAAGGGACATGATATGCTGGAGGAGGACAAACAGGCGGGATCTGACAGATATAAAGCATCTTATGTGGTGTCAGCAGGCAAAACCACTGCTGAGCCCTTGCAATCAGCAAGCAGGCTTTCCCTGGCTGTAGGAACAACTGTTCAGGGGACTAGGCCATGAGTTCATCATCCAAGTCCCCTCTTTTGGATGGGAATTAGCAAGCTTCAGGATACCAATCCTAGTCTTCCACAATGGTAAGAATTTTAGATGCTTTCACACAGGATCTTAAAAAAGGTTGTCCACATCCTTTACTTCCAGCAGCAGAGATGCAATTATGAAGCAGTGATAACGAGCGTCTATCTCAGTAAATGAGATACATAGACATTTGCTCTGGTCACTGGTCTTTGGAGGACTGTTGAGAAAGCCAGTGCATGAGATGGACCCAAGCAGTATAACTTGGGTTATACTATAACTATAATATATTAACTATAATATACTATATTATTATATAATAACCCAGGACCTACTGTCTAACTCCTTTGAAAGAACCTGGAACAGCATTTGGTCTGCATCCGTTCTCCCTGCCTCTATGGGGCCAAGGTATAAAACCTCTGAATGCAAAAATTTGTGCTTTGCATTGACTGGAAAAATCAGTGCAAAACAGATCCACTTCATAGTCAAAGGCCACCGTGCAACAGAAAGGACATGGAGAGACTTAAATTTCCTCTTATTCCAGCAACATTGAGAAAGGGACTTCTGTAGTCTGTTTTCCCATTCAGCTACATGCCACCCAAATAACACTGGAACACAATCATTCATTTCAAGCAAACACAGTGAGGGGACAGAAATTTTAACTAATAAAGTTCTTTGGTTTCATGCAAACCAGAAACCGACTTATAAAGCATATGCACATTTGAGTTCAACTAGAAGAAGCTTCTGTGAATTTCTCTCCAGGCAGACAGTTTAGACGGTGAGAAGGAAACCAGATTAAAGAGCATGGAGAAGAGAGACAGGAATTAGGGTAAAGCTGGAGGCAAGGGGGAGCATACAAAAAACCTCAGAGTAATAATTCATGGAGTATCAGTGAGAGAGAGAGTGAGCCATCAAAGTGGAAAAGACAGATTCAGAGAGATTACTGTGGTGCAAAGGGAAGGAGATACACTTCCACGGTAGAATAGGCTTCACTTGTTCAACTATTTGTGGAATAATGGGTCACATTTATGGAGGTTTGGAGAGGAGATGGAGCATTCAGTCCAAGTTTGGAATGGATGTGTGAATCAGGAACAAATGGAGTTCACAGTCCAGAGAGGGAATATCCTCAGAGCATCCCCAGAACTTTCATTACAGACATCTTTCAAAGAGAAGAGTGGAGAAAACTGTCTCTTTGGCTCCTTCTCTCTGAAGATATATCCTCCTACTTTCCATCCAGCTCATCATTTTTGCAGAAATAACATCAAGCTAAACCAGGCCCTTACATTTGCCATTTCCAGCTCCCTCTATTCAGAATGCAACTGCAAGAGTAGCAAACTGCAATTAAATTTAGCACCTTTTAAATATTTCATTTCTTTTTTATAGGTCTAATATGCAATAATTGGCAGAACAACTCATTTGAAAATGTATAATGCCAAAGGAAAACATTCAATATCTTTCCACTCAATACCCTGAATATTTTCTCACTCCAGGGTGTAAAAACATTTGTTCTTGATTCACACAGCTATTCCAAATCCTTGCCAAATTATGCAAAGAGCAGTCAGATTTAATGGTGCAAGCATCTTATTCCTTATTATGGGACTTGGACAAATAAAAGCAATACATTGTAAAAATAGGTATTGAAGCTACTGCCAAAAGTCATCACAAAAAGATGTTTTTATAATATTCTGTCCTGTCTGCTTTGCCTCTCCCAGATCTCAAGTCTCCTTAGGGTCTGAGTTTATTCTGCAGTGCACCTGTAAAACACAACCAATAACCACTATTTTTATGTGATATATACAAAAACACTCCTCGCAAAAAGGTTACAGCCTCAGTTCAATAATGCACTCATAGAATCATAGAATATCCTGTGTTGGAAGGATCATCAAGTCCATCTTCTGGCCCTGCACAGGACAAACACAGCAATAACTCACTAAGAAAGTTACTTGATTTTAAGTACAGAATAGTCACAAAAATTTGTGTTTAAGGTCCTTCTGAACCAAAGTCTCAGCACCATTCCTCTGCTCTCAGAGAAAAATACGTACCATGCCATGCCATACCAGAAAAGAAGTGTACATCCACTTGCCTGGTCACATGTAGAACCTTGGAGACAACTTAATCTTTGGCTCAGAGAGAAATAGATAAAGAAAACAAAACTAACGAACAAACAAAACCACCACCTCCAACAACAAAACCCCAGTTGTTTCTAGATTTTTTTTTTTTGCTGGATTGTTTTCTGGTTAGTATCTCTTCCAGCCCTGTGTCCAAGTCTTTTATGAAAATGTTGAAAAGCACAGGGCCTTAAGACAGAGCCCTGGGGAACCCCACTAGTGACAGGTCCCCAGTCTGATGTCACCCCATTCCCTATAACCAGTGAGCCAGTTGCCCACTCAGTGCAGGATGTGTTTATCCAGCTGAATGCTGAACATTTTGTTTAACACCATGGACAAAGCATCTTTGAATCTCCTGCCTGAATGACAACGTAATAATTTACAGCTCTATCAT